>CM037851.1:162613633-162634726 GCA_021234595.1 Delia radicum | reverse complement strand
AAATTTTTTTTGATTTTTGTCTATGGGACAAAGCATAGTGCGCCGTGCTGAAGGCAGATTTAAGGTCAACAGACACCGAAACAACAACGGCAAAAACACCCTTGGAGTCATTTTACCAAAGATTTTTAAACGATATACCCGTGGACATACTCAACGTTAGAAGTCTCATAAAAAGAAAAAATATGATTAGAAAACACTTAATATCCTCGCAATGAAATTAAACATTAAAACAAAATACATGAATAAAATATTTTTTTTTATATCCTACAGACAAGCCTCATGGCTTCGTGGGATTAGAAATAAGTTTTATATACACTGTAAAAAATTTTAAATAAAATTGAATTTGAAAAAAAAAAAAAAAAGTATGTCGACCAATTCTTTGATATTTGAAAAAACTGAAAACGTTAATTTTTAAGTGCGTTCAAAACCTATAAATAGAAAATTATGATTGAAATTTGAAAACGCAAGGTCAGATTTTTGACTTTTTAACAAAAAAGTAATGGTACGCTTTAATTTTTTAACAAAATTGTGATGCAATTTAACAATTTTGTTTTTGTTAACATTTTACTGATTACTGCATTTTTTTCAGTAATCAGTAAAAAATTACTGGTTACTGCAATTTTATTTCAGTAATCAGTAAAACATTACTGGTACTGCAATTTTATTTCAGTAATCAGTAAAACATTACTGGTACTGAAATTTTATTTCAGTAATCAGTAAAACGTTACTGGTTACTGTATTGTCTCTTTCAGTAATCAGTAACATTTTACTGATTACTGCCAATCGTAGTGCAGTAAAAATATACTGCAGTGTGCCCATGTATGGAACAAAGCCATAAATATACCATATTTGTTTTGCCGCAAGTATATTTTAAAATTTTTATTACTTTATATAGATTTGTATTCATCATTCATAAGTATTTAGCTAATTTTGGTTTATTTAATTATAAATGTATAATTTTGTACTATATTAAATATATATATTTAGTTAAAAATTTCTGTGAACCAAGCCTACATATACCATATTTGTTTTGCCACAAGTATGTTTTGAAATTTTTATTACAAATTTATATTCATCATACATAAGTATTTAACTAGTTTTGGTTTATTAATTACAATTTTGTACTATATTAAATATAAATATTTAAATTTTAGTTTTAAATTCATTTCTTTTTAAGAATTTTGTCTGAACCAAGCCTATACCATATTTGTTTTGCCACGTTTTGTTAAAATTTCAAATCATAACATTGTATTACATTGAAAATTTCAAATTCTTAAGAATTTTGTCTGAATCAAGCCATTAAATATACCATATTCGTTTTGTTTTTTTTTTTTATACACATTAATATTCACTTATCATAAGTATTTAACTAAGTTTGGTATTGTAATTCTATTGTGATAATTTAAAAAAAAACTAAATACGTATTTAAAAAATCTTTGTAGTTTTTATACTAAAAATTAAAAATCGCTGATAAAAGAAAAAAAATAGTACTTCTAGTTTTGAAAAATTATTTCCTTTAAATAACCACTGATAAAAAAAAGAAAAAAATCTTTGATTCTTTGCTGGTTATATTAAACAAATTTTATTAGAGTTTTTGAAGAAAGGATGGGTGGGGAATAGAATAATAAAAGTTACAAATTTCAACGCACTCTTTACACTCTCATAAAAATATCATTTAATAAAATTGTATTCAGGGTTGCCAGTTTTTTTTTGGGTCGCATCCCCAAAAGTTGAATTGTCATCCCCAAAAATCCCCAAATTATTTTTTTCATCCCCAAAAAACTCCCAAATTAATTTTTGCTTTATATATTTAGTTTTTGAACATATTCTGGATATACAAACATTGAGTTCATTTAAATAATAAAATAAAATAGTAATTGTAATTTTGTGTTTCAAATGTCGATGTCTTTTAGTGCCACATAAACTTCAGAATCAAAATCTTCTAATTCATTTCCTTCTTCAATTTTTCTGTACATATTTTTTGTATTAAAAAGTTTCACCATTTCAGGAGATGGATCGAACGATTCACAGCAATTATAATTGTTTTTGAAGTGTGTATTTAATCTTAAAAGATGTTCTGATAATTCATATTGAATTTTATTTCGAATTTTAGTTTTTATGGTGTTCATGACGGAAAAAACCCGTTCTACGCAAGCATTACTTGTTGGTACACAAAGCATATTTAATACCAGCTCAGCAAGTTCTTTAAACTGTTTTGAACCAGCTGCATCTTCATACAAATAAACTTTAATCCAAAATATGCTTATATTATTTGTGATGTCATCACCAAAGAAATCTTTCCATTTTACAAATGGCATTTTTCGCCACTGTGATTCATATTCGTCTGTTGAGACATTGGCCTTTACTACAGGCTGTAAAATTTTCATAATGGAACTAAAGCTTGGTTGACCAATTGAGTTACAACATACATTTGGGGAAAATTGTTTATATATTTTGAAAAAATTCAAGTTTGGCGGAAAACGTTTTAGCATTTGCAACAGCAAACTTTTTAGATATAAGAAACATGTGTTTTTAATTTTTAACGACGATGACTGAGGCTGAGCTTTTACTTCCTCTTCGAAATCGTATCCCAAATCCATTGCTTCTAACGGTAGATATGCCGAATCCTTTTCCATAATTTCAAGTATTTTCAATACTTTAAAAGTATTTTCAATACTTTAAAATTCTTGCAGCTAGGGAAAGAAGACTTCTATGTAATTTCTCATAAACGCTTCCAGCATCCATTTTGTCATTTTGAAAATCTAAGTTCAGCCTATTTATTTTACCTAAAATAGGTTTCATAAATACTAAGTATAGCCTTATCTCATTGCACATTAGGTCGTAAATAATTTGTGCTGTTTTCTCGGCCTCTGCTGTAGCAATAATGGAAAAGTGGTATTTTAGTTCTACCCATTGTTTTAGAAATGAAATGAAATCCCCATCGAATCCCCAGATCCCCAAACCAAAAATTGTATCCCCAATTTGAAAAAAAAATCCCCAATTTGGGGATAAATCCCATAAACTGACAAGTCTGATTGTATTCATCTCTGCACTCTCATAAAAGAGGCAATGTAAAAATCAGTTTCTCAATAAACTATTCAAAAATTAATCTCACTCAGCGCTGCCAACTTTGACGATTTGTCTCCATTTTGACGATTTTTGAAGTGAAATATGATAAAATGACGATTGAAGATTTCACAAAATTTATTGTATGGAAAATGACGATTTATAAAAATTTGCAATTTTTGTAGAAGTTTTAAGTTTTTTAGTTTATTTCTCTAAAATTTACTGACAAAATTTGATTAAATTTCTTTTTATTTAAAACATCTAAGAAAAATGTGATAAAATGATCTCAAATAGAATAAAAATTCTACATTTACCCATTTAATCATCAACTAAATATAAGCTCCATTAATTTGAAAGTTTTATTTTAATTTTATTTAAAAAATAACGAAATTCGAATGGCAAATCCAAAATCTTTATTTTAAATAATTTAAATCATTTAGCTTCAAAATCACTGATAAAAGAGTGATTTTCTACATATCTGATTCTTGGTACATAAATATTTTTCTTTATTACCCTCTTTATTGTATGCCCGAATTTTATGAAACTAAATATCGGGAACAAATTTTATAACTAAAGGAATTATGCAGATTTTAAAATAGGTTAGTGATTTAAAATTCCATTCCCCGAAATCAGTATTGGGAGTTGTGTTTTTAAGACTCAGAGTCGTTTGTAAAGCAACTAATAAAAAAGAACATTAAAATTGTGAAACAATTACAAATAAAGGTATTAAAACGGAGTTGTGAGTAAAAGTTATATTTATTTTATTGAAATATAAGGAGTTTTCGGAATGACGATTTTTTGACGATTTCTCATTCTCAAATGACGATTTTGAAGATATTTTCAACAAAATTTGACGATTTTTGAACAAATTGGGTTGGCAGCACTGATCTCACTCATTATGAAGACAACATAGAAACTCACTATATTCATTCTCATTATAAAAACAGTGTTAAAAACTCAATAAAAAAATTTCTCAGTATAATTAACCTCATTCATTATGAAAAAACAACGTAGAAACTCATTTCAATTATAAAAACAGTTTTAAAAAAATTTCTCAGTAAAATAAACCTCATTCGTTATAAAGACAACATAAATTTTCTCAAAAATTATTAGGTAGGTGTTATAGTAGCAGCTACAAAATCAATAGCATCAAGAATATCGTCAAATCGATTATTATAATTCTGAAGAATAATTGGACTACTAAGATCTAGTTGTTTGATAGCTCGAAATATATCAGTTATTTTAATTCTCATATTGACTTCGTCGTATTGAAATGCTTTTGCTGGTAAATTTACAATTTTAATTTTTGCATTATTTCTATATTCATTTATCAAATTTTTAATAGCCATTAAATCATCATTATTAATTTTTTCGTTTGATTTAGTAGAATTTTCAATGTTTAAAAAAGTTTGTAAACTGTTGATTTTTTGAGACAATAGTCCAATCTCAAGAATTATATTATCGTTATTTGTCTCACATAAAAGTTCTATTGTTTCTTTTTCTTCCTCAGAAAGATCTTTAATTATATTTTGTGTGCTATATTCCTCTCCACAAGTTTCGTATGTACAGGCTTTAATTTTAAAAGTGTTCTTTTGACTTTTTTGTTCAATTTCAGCTATAATATTGTCTAGAACTTTTTCATTATATTTTAACTCTTGTAACAATAACGCTGTTCTATATCTATATCCTATTGGATATGCATTTTTAATTTGTTGATCAAATATAAGACGTAATTCTCTTGCTGTCTCTATGTCATTTTGATCCGTCTTAAAAATTCGTTTTTTATTTATTTTATTCTTCTGCAACTGTTCACTGGTATTATTAAAGATGTATAAATTTTTTTCGTATACCTCCGTTTTTAGGTTTGATGATTTTTCTTCATCACTACTACTACTGCTGTTGCTAAAGGACATTTTTCGTTTTTGTGATGGCAGTAGCACATTTTTTTCTGTTTCTTGTTCGGTAATTGTTAGTCCTTGTTCATTTTGGTTTGAGTCTTGTGCATTTTCATCGATATTTTCTAATATTTTCATTTTTTTAAATGCATTAGTAACTGTTGACGATTTTGGAAATTGTTCATCAATTTGACGTTTATTGGGTTTATTCGGTATTGGCGGCCTTAATGTTTCAGAATTAAAAGACACACTCGAGTCTTGTGCATTTTCATCTATATTTTTCAACAGTTTAATTTTTTTAAGTTCATTAAGAGTTGTTGAAGAGTCTTTAAATTCTTCATTATCTTCAATAATTCCACGTTTATTTGGTATTGGTGTTGATGTTGCAAAATTAAAAGGCATAATACTTGGTGAATGGATACTTGATGAATAGGTACTTGGTGAAGAGCTACTTGTTTCATGATCAATATTCATTTCTTGAATAAACTTTCTTTGGTTTTTTATGTATTTGGCCAACAAGGGTGAAGTAGATAAATCAATAGAATTATCAGAATCTACGTTCATTTGTGATAATTCAGGTGTTGAGGGTCCCGAAGATGAAGAATCTGATATTGTTATAATTTCTGGTATATTATTTTTATCGACGTTAATTATTGATGGTTTAGATGTTGGTAGCACCGAAGATGAAGAATCTGATATTGTTATAATTTCTGGTATATTTTTTTTATCTTTGTCCATTTTTAAAACAATGATTTTTCGTGTTCCCTCTACTTATTTGTATAAATATTAAAAGTCTAGTAATATCACTCACCATCTATAAAAAAATCGGCATAAAGTCTACTTGAAATATTTTATGGGAGATGTATAAAGGACAACAAAATTGACTAAAAATGTAACAGAAATCAAAATCAATATGCATACAAAAATCTTATTTAGTGAAAATGCCAAATGTAAAAGTAAAAGACAACTGGGTAACGATACCAATAGAATTTTATAACGTAATAAAAGAGGTTGTGCTAATTTTTTGTATTGCATAAAATCATTAACGGAAAAATTGTCTATTGACCTGTACAATTCATATTTATCCAATTTAAATGTTTGTTTGTCCAAGTGCCAATTTATTTTTATATTATTACTATTATAAATTAATGCGTATAAATATTCTGCACTTCAAAGGACATTTAAAGAATATGGGTTTTGTTCTTTTATTTTACTATGATGTATTTCAAATTTATTAGTTATTTTGTAATTTTTGCCGGTACATTCTAAATGGTGCAAATTTATACTCTTCCATTTATTTGTTCTTTTTGTTTAATCAACTCTGGCATATTTAGATTTTCCATGACACACATTACATGAACTGGTGACATTTCAATTGTCTCATATCCATAAATTTTCTTGTTTGCTTCCATTGAATAGTTTGAATATGTATTACATTGGCCATTATTCTGCAATTTCTTCTGATCAAAAAGTCTGCAAACATGAAAACCATATCAATCAGTCCAATAATATCTAAAACAATAGATCCAACTTTTAACATTGTAGCACATACTTTCAATGCATTACCCATTATTTGTTTTGTAGCGTAAAGTGCAAACGGTGCAAATTGTCGCATCATGGCGCGTCTTGTAATCTTCACTATGGACTCTGTAATAAAAGCTGACTCTATAGTTTTTGCTACATTTATAGCACCGTCAGCGGCAACATGTAAAAATTGACCGAGTTTAATTTGGGAATAGAAATAAGTCACATTTTCGGGTTCAAGTATTGATGTTACAAATTCATATGACCAATTTAGAATAGTATATGGAAATGGTTCTTTTTCATCTTTGTCTACTGACTCGAGAGTTTTTTTCAATAAACTTGACTCGTTAATATACTTGTATATACCCAATAGATCATATGAATCATTATAACGTCTGCCCGATTTAGGATCAATTTTCAAATGATTAGGTCGATATTTATTGACAGTATTATAGTCCATTTGAATTACATCTGAATTAACTACGGTAGATGGCTCTCGAACTAGTATTAGGGGCTCTACTAAACGCCCTGGCCATCCGTAAGCCGTACTAAATATCATATGTGTTGTAGCTTCTGTAATTCCCAAATCTTCTAATGACAAATTAGGATTTAAGAATATTGCCTTGGAATCTACGTCAGCCAACCATTCAGAAAAAATTGCCGGAGGTTTCTTTTTAATTGGAGGCAGATCAGGTTTTTGTACATCTGTTGCTTTAATACCACTACTAATGTACCTAGCACCATATTGGAATGCTTTATAGAGAGTTTGTGATATTAAAAAACCAAATATTGTCTCGCTTATGGACTCGGTACATTCAGTCCCGTTGAATTTTAGCTTAAAATCGTCACAATAATATTTATTAAGTACAAACTCAAAAGTTTCGTTATTGTCTTTATCTATGTGTAGATTGTCTTTCAAGTCAAAACCCGTACCAATAGTATCTATACGGGGATTTGGATGTGTGTCAGTTCGCAAAAAGTCATCAAAACCTAAAGCAAACGCACCATTGTAATGATTTTGACAACATTGCATTCTTTCGCTCCAGATTATAAAAGGACCTCTAAAATCTTCGTTCACTAATGTACGATCTGCCATTGAAGTATCATATAAATTAAAACAACCAGATTGACAGGCACTTATATCCGAATTACCTGACTTGAAAACCATAGGTTCATCATCTCGTGTACAATTTTGACCACGTGGATATTTCATCTGACAATGTATTTGTTCACAAAATTTTTTTGTTGATCCAAAATTTACATATAAACGACGATACCATGGTAAATTATTATTATTAGCAATATTTTTGTCAAACATAATTTCAACTGATGGATGTGAAAATATGTGAGGATTATGTTTTAGGAAAAAATTAAATTACATATCTTTTCACGTTCGAATGTATATAAATCACTGTACATATAATCTAATGTAGTGGGACTATTGAATTTATTATTCATTCTTATTTAAAAAATTTCGTAATACAATTGAATTATTATTATTTTCTATTTTATCAATAAAATTTGATAACTAAAAACATTAGAAACTTGGGATGCTATACAAAGCTAAATTTTTTATTCTTTTTATAACCATCACATTTCGTTGAGTTAATTTGTTGCATGCAACCGTCATAGTCGTCCATATGTGATCTCTTAGTATTAACTAATGTCGACGGTTTGCTTAAAAATTTATTTCGATACATCACATAGTATGGAATAAATTAACTCAACGAAATGTGTTACTAATATAATTATGACACTTTATAATTAATTTAAACAGTTTCATTACAACTAACATGTTTTGTTGAGTTTTTAAGCAAGTACTTGTAAACCGTCGACATTAGTTAATACCAATAGATCACATATGGACGACTATGACGGTTGCATCGAACAAATTTACTCGACTAAATGTGTTGGTTGTAATAAAACTGTTTCAAGTAATTAAAAAGTGTCAATATTATATTGGTAACATTTTTACAACTAACACATTTGGTTGAGAGAATTTGCTCGATGCGTCCGTCATAGTCGTGATGTGATGTATCGAACTAAATTTTTAAGCAAGTACTTGTAAACCGTCGACATTAGTTAATACCAATAGATCACATATGGACGACTATGACGGTTGCATCGAACAAATTCACTCAACGAAATGTGTTAGTTGTAAAAATGTTACTAATATAATATTGACACTTTATAATTTTTTTATTTTTTTATTTTATTAGAATTATATAATATAATAAATAGTACTATATAATACAAGATTTGAAACGAGTGCTAGCATCGAGGGCCTTCGACTCTACTTTATAATTATTTTAAACAGTTTCATTACAACTAAAATGTTTTGTTACGTTAATTTGTTCGATGCGTCCGTCATAGTCGTCCAAATGTGATGTATCGAAATAAATTTTTAAGCAAGTACTTGTAAACCGTCGACATTAGTTAATACCAATAGATCACATATGGACGACTATGACGGTTGCATCGAACAAATTCACTCAACAAAATATGTTAGTTGTAATGAAACTGTTTAAATTAATTATAAAGTGTCAATATTATATTAGTAACATTTTTACAAATAACATATTTCGTTGAGTGAATTTGTTCGATGCAACCGTCATAGTCGTCCATATGTGATCTATTGGTATTAACTAATCTCGACGGTTTACAAGTACTTGCTTAAAAATTTAGTTCGATGCAACTGTCATAGTCGTCCATATGTGATCTTTTGGTATTAAAACATTTTTATTATAACCAGCAACAATTAACTGGTAAATAATATCAAACATTTTCATTATAAACACAAACACACTCTCAAATTTGTAAATAATGATACAACACTCAACTAGTATAAATTAATGTCAGTCATTTAAACTCATGTTGCTTTTAGTATTAATAAAAATAAATTTTTTAAAATTTATGCTTCTTATAATAACAACTACAAGTAAGGTATTTATACAATCAATCAACATTATGTATAATTTACGTACAAATAGAATGTATTTTGCAAGTGAAAAAGAAGCCCGTTATTTCTTGCGCCATTTTAACTATAGTTATTATTTGACAAGATTAAGAAAAACTCATCAACCAATAATTTTAGATCACATACCGGATTTGCCCTCTAATGTGCTCAATCAAATAGGTACTTTAGTAAAAGTATCATATCCAGCTGAAATACAATCAAAAGGCGGCTTTAATTCAAATTTACCTTCCATACTAATGCCAATAAATCCTGATCCTCTTAATATCATAACTACTGCTAATAATATTGGAAGATATGATAGTATGCGATATTTATTCAGACGTGATTTAATCAATGAATGTCATGAACCACATAATTAAATGCAACAACAACACAATAAATTGGTTGAAGAAATAATTTAACAAAACCATGTTCATCGTCTGTAAATGTACGTGATAGTTTTGATACTACCAAAAAATCTAGATTTGGTCAACGTATTTTACCATCAAGAAACATTCAATTTTTAAATAATACAAATGTTGGACTAGAAAAACAAACACAAATGGATGTGGATGAAAGTGATTCTGATGAAAATAGTTCTTCAAATTTCGCCGAAAGGGAACAACTTATATTTAAAGACCTAAATAAAAATGACTATTTAACACCCATTACAATTAAAACAATCGGAGATTTAACATATTTATCAAACTTGGACACAAACTTTTCAAATATAATAATAACTCCCGATAACGATATATCAAATCAACTTTTAGAAAAAAGAAATGAATTACGTGATAAAATCATAACATTGAAATATTTTAATTAGAATAAACATCTTGACATCTATATCGATTCACTCAAAAAATTCCTTAGCCTTAATGAAGTTTATCAAATTTTAGATAAATATGGTGAAATTGTAAAAAATGAACAATTAGTTTTTAAATTTCGTAATTCTAAAAATAATATTTTAGAATTTACCATAGTTGAATTACCTAGTTATTATAAATTGGTATATTTAAACGATACGATTTGTGATGCTAAATCAACATATGTAGAATCATTTGTTCCATATTATAAAAAATATCTAGATTTATGGAAAAATATTAATTTAATTAATTTCAATCCCTATGAAATAGAAATTGATTATGTAATTGATGTAATTAAAGTAATACAAAATAATATTGATTTATCCATGGATGATATTAGATTACATATATCTAATATTAAAAATCAAAATGTTAAAATGCAACAAGCATTTATTGAAAATAATAATCTATTTGACTATTTAATTTTAATACTTCAATATGACCAACATAGAAAATTAGGTTGGGGTCTTATAGAAAATTCCCTATTACCTAGTGTTGCTATTAATGATAATAAATTGGTAGATGAGTTTATGTTTAATGCACTCGAAATTCAAAATAACATTGAAAATAATAACCAATTTGTGACATTTATAAGTATTCTTTCAACAGCATTAGCAGTTGTAATTAAATCCATTGGAACTTTAAATGGATGCAGATTAACACAATTGGCTGTAGAATATGATAAATTTTCTTCTGAAATCGTTTCTTCATACGGAAAATTATGTCAAAAATATCCCAATGGTCGTTTTTCTCAACTCCAATATTTTGGTATTAATGTATTAATTGTTGACGAATTTAACGTATATTTTTGGGAAATAACAAATAATATTGCATATGTTGCAAACACAAATGTAAATGATATTTTTTTCCAATAATTTAGAAGATTATTGTCCTGCTCGTCGTCCATTCCCGTTTATTGAGATTTTGAACAAACCCGTTGTCAATGTATATATGTATAACATAAAAGGTAGTCAAGAGCTAAATACAGCACTAAAAGAATTTATAAATATGCACAATAATAAAACATTAATAAACCAAATTACAAAAAAAAAAAGTTGTGCCGGTCTCCCCCTAGAAGTAGAGATAATTTGAAGAAGATTTGAAATTTTTTTTTTTTGCCACGCCCCTTGACCCAGCGCATTTGGTTTTTTATTTCCTGTGGCTCCATTTATAGTCCGATCGTAACGTGTGATATATCATTGTTTTTGGAATGACAACGGCTACATTTTCTACTTTGATCACTTTTGACTCCGACGTCAAATTCTAGAAGTGACTTCTGGAAACTCGATTTCTACCACCCTCGAGTACCAAATCGAGTTTCCAGAAGTCACATCTAGAATTTGACGTCGGAGTCAAAAGTGATCAGAGTAGAAAATGTAGCCGTTGTCATTCCAAAAACAATGATATATCACACGTTACGATCGGACTATAAATGGAGCCACAGGAAATAAAAAACCAAATGCGCGGGGTCAAGGGGCGTGGCAAAAAAAAAAAAAATTTTTTTCAAATCTTCTTCAAATTATCTTTAATTCTAGGGGGTGACCGGCACAACTTTTTTTATCGACCCGCCCTAATGTACACATAAAAAAAGTAACATATGAACATACTCAGATAAGTAAGTACTCATAGTACATGTTTTACATGTTGTACATGTATTTTAAAAGGCCTTTATCTCCGAAACTAAACGAGATAGACCAAAACGGACAAAATTTTTGCTTCAAGGGAATATTAATTCACCCTGATAATACAAATAGGCTAGGTCCGGGAAAGATCATTATGATTCTAAATTATGAAATTGTGAAAATACTTGAAGTATACTTAATGTATACTTAATGTATACTTGTGTTATTACTTGTACATATTCATACACGTTGGATCACTAATACTTTAAAAGTACTCAAAATAATACTTTTGTCATTCTCTGATACGTATTATTAAAGAGGAAACATAATTATGTTTAAGTTGATATAATATGTTTTTTTTTTCAATTTTAATAACTAAATATTCAAAAAAAAATATTATTGCCAAATACCACATTAGAAAAGTAGGGGAATATGGTGGTAAAATAGCAACACCTTTTCTAGCTCTTTAAATGGCCAACCAATGTGACATTTTTTGTTTGTTTTTTAAATTTTCGAAAGAATTATGTTAAGAAATTCGTTTTCTTCTAGTACAATAAAATCTAGATTGAATAATCGAAAAATATCGAAATATTTTCAAAAACATATGTTTTCTGTAAAATTGATTTTAAAAAACTTAAATTTTGTGTTGTCACTGACTTGTCAAAGTAATTGTCTATTAATTAAATTAAAGACATTTAAATTTAATAAAGATTATATGTGTAATTGTAAACTAAATGATTATAGTGACTATTGGTGTAGTGTGGTCAAATTGCAAACAAATATACGTTCTTGTAGACAGACTAAAGCGAAAGACAAGGACACACTTCTTACGCAATTTTATATGATTCCTTTTTCTTATTGCAAAAAAAAAGGATTGTATTTGTTTCGTTGCTATAAAGATGTCATTATTTAGACAACCGTTGATATAAGAAGTTGAAAAATAATATGTTTATGTTATATCAAATTATTTCTATGTATTGTCAATGTGGCAATAAAAACATTTTTATATTTTGTAACGCATTGTTAATTATTTTTTAAGGAATAGCAACAGAAATTTTAAAGATTTTCAGTAAATAAATTAACTAAAGTATAGTTTTTCTACACATTTTTTAAAGTTTTTTCAGTCTACTAATATTCAGCAATGCTTTTAGTCCACTTAGAATACTATGTAGGTAAGGACCACTGCAAATGTAGTTAAAAACAAATGAAATTTCACTTAAAGAAAGACGACTTACATTTCAGTAAATTCAACTAACATTGTCATTTGTTTTTTAATGTTCAAAAAAAAAAAAAAATAACCACATTTGTAGTACAAATGGACAACATAAACAAACATTCTTTTTTAATAACAACAGGCAACTGTAAAAAAATTAATGTAAAATCACAAAACTTCCATTTGATGTTTTTTTTTTTAATGAACTACAATTTTAGCAAAACATTTATTTTTCCACAACTGACATTTGCATTAACAATAAAGAAACTGTATTGCAACCCAAACAACCACATATTTTTAAAGCAGAAGTTCCCTGAGTGTAACTTTTAACAAGTTTTTTCAATTTTTATTCAACTAAGTGTTAGCAAAACTTTTGCTGAATCTACTAAGTTAGTTGCTAAAAATCAGCTCGCAAATTTTCAGCCAAATCTTTTGCTTACATTAGCTTTTTTTCAAGCACCTTCTAGACTAAAATTTTGCGACTCAACAAATTTTTTTTACTTTACTAACTGTTTTTTGAGTGTACATAGTTTTTTTCAAAACCAAAAATTACAAATATAGGGCATTTTGGGCCATTTCGGCAACTTATTCTATGGTGTCGCAAGTTCTTCCTATAGTTGTAGTGCGTTGAATTTGGCCAACGTATGCAAAATGACGCCCTTCATTATAATTTTTGAGAGCACACAGCAAACTTAACTGACTAACTAGTTTATGATCAACCTTTTGGAAAACACTATTTTATTTCGATAACGGTATATGAATAACTTCGGTAACTGTTTTTTTAGCGATAACGATATTTTAAATATTTCGGTAACGGTTGTTTATTGATATTGGTACTTTAGTTATATCGGTAACGCTATTTTACGGATAATGGTCTTCCAATAACTGGTCCTTTAGTTAGTTGAAAGGGTTTTGAATCGAGAACGGTATTTAACAGTATTGCCTGACATCCCTGAATTCTTTTGTTTTAAAATTGATATCTTGTTGTCAGAATGACCAGCACCTTTTAAAGCGATTAGGCTTGATTTGAGTTTTTTCTTCTCAAAAAATCAGATCAGGCTATTGGAAAAATGCAAAATATTGATCTTCAAATGCGAATAAGAGATAACCCACAGTAAGCGCAGTTACTATTAACTGTATCAAGCAGATTACAAAAATTTTTGATTTTTGAAATTCGGCTGATAAATTTAAATTGGCAAGCTTTTAAAGATTTAAAATATCTTAGGTATCCTACTTTGCAGTCTAATTGATCAGCGCGTGATTGATCTAGTGGGAAATTACGTTGCTTATGACTGTTTGCAGTTAATTTACAATCCCATCAGCCAGTAAGAAATGGCTGAATTATTTAAAAAAACATTTGTGAAGCATCCCACTGTGCAGTGCAACATTAACCCATAGTTCTTAACATATGCCCTGATAAAAGTTTTATTGCTTGAGAAATGATTTTCTTAAAAAGTACTTCAACAATTGTCTTACCCGGTGTGCTTGGTCTTCGATGATCAATTGTGAAGCCATTACTTGTAGTCCATATACGATTTGTATTATAAGTTCTATCCATTTTGGTGTTGTTTAAACTTTAAACATGACCCTTTTAACACTCATTAAAAACAACATTTTCTAGCTACAATTTTATGATGATTAGTGACAAATACTAACAACTTTGTCATTAGCAATCCACTTTGCTCCTTTTAACATACACTTTCTTTAAGTAATTAGTTTTTCAATAATTTAAATAAGTTTGTTTGGTTTTTTTTTATAAATAATTTCAATAATTACATTCCTTTGATTATTTATCCTTAAAACAAAAACACTTAAATATATATATTAAACTTCATTTTCACTGTGGTTGTATGAACACGTTGCAAGTATAAACCAAAATAAATGAAGAATACAAATAAAATACCGATATGTCCTTGCGACAGCGTTTATTTAATTTTTTTTGTTGTTGCTTCCTTACCACAATAAAGAATACCGGTGAATTGAAACAGTTTACTTACCAACACGAGCCTTTTATAAATTCCGTGCTAGTGTGCCACTTTCTATATGTATTTGCTCTGTTTGTAATATATTTGTCGTCAGTTTATTCTCATTTTTTTTTATGTCTGTTGGCCTGCATTTATCGTTTCTACCAATATTGGTAGAACCTCTTGCTTATTTTGTTCACCTTACAATTACCACACCACTGTCTATTTGTATCTGATTGCTGTTTTATTTTTTTCTACAATGACGTCGACAAACAACACAAGAAACTAACAACAAGTTATACAGACAGACAGGCAAATAGAGAAATACTCGAGGATATCTAAAGGACTAAATAGATGAACAGTTTCTTTGAATTTACATTCAGAAAAAAAACGGGAATAAGTTCCATCAATTTTCGTCCAATGTAACAAATTTCATCAATATTTATGAAACATTTCATAAACAATAAGAATTATAATGAACATATCATGGTTTCAATGAATTTTTTCTACACACAATTTATAAAATGCTTACTAACACAAAAAATATTCTTAATTTCGTAAATATGATCAAATTGATTTTGTTTTTTATGAAACGTTTCATAAATACTATGAAACGTTACATTGGACGAAAATTGATGAAACATTTCATAGATATGATGAAGCTTTAACTTTTGAGTGTAGATTTAAATTTGAATAAGATTTCAAAATATTTAGAACTCGATTCACTAAGAACATTTTTTTATAATTCATGTAAAAATTATTATTGTTTTTTTTTTAATTATGAATTAATTAATAAGAATTTACTAATTTAAACATCTGCTTATATACTCTCTTATTCATTCATATTTTTTTGTGCTAAAAATCCTAATTGCATGCATACACGACGCTTTTGAGCGGCGTGTTACTAAATCAAGGCATTAATAGAGAATTTCCAGGAGAAATCAAAACCATTGTCAAAATTGTTTTGCTCAGTGTATTCAAACTCAATATTTAGTATACAAACTTAAATTACCATACAACATTTGAGTAACAATACATGAGTGAGATTGCTGTGGTGGTTAATACCAACAAATGCTATTGATTTGGTGGTATTTATTGATTTGAAAATAGTAAGTAACTGCAATTAGCAAAATAATATTCAGAATTTTCATTTAATTTTACCCACTAAATTTTCGGTGGTTTCCGATTTTGATATAATTTGGCAGTGGATGCATAATTCTAAACCAATTTTTTTATTTTGAAAACTGTGGCAGCCCTAAAGAATGGAAATATCGCAATAACAGAGGGCGGGACATCATCAGAAAATTACTTTTGCATGGAAAGGGTAAAAAAGTAAGGGTTCAGAAATTTTATAAAAAAAAAAAATTTTAAATCATTTTTTTTTATAAAAAATAAAAATAAAATTCAAAATTACTTTTGAAAAAAAATCCCCTTTGATTTTTGTTTTTTTTTTATGCACATACACTGATAATAATCCATGCGTAAAAATACAAATAAATGTCCAAATAAACAAAAATTTTGTAAAATAAACGAAAATTTGTTCATTTACAAAAGATTTCGTTGTTTTGACATTTTTTCGTATTTTTAGAATGGATTATTATGATTATAAATAAAAACATATTCTTAAAGAATGGAATCTCAACTACCTTAGGGTGGAATCTCATCTTACTTTTTGAGATAAAAGGTCCGCCATGTAACGTTTTTTTTTTTCAACTAGTACTTATTTCGCGAATGGTAACACTTAGCTCATGTCTGATTTGACAGATAATTAGTTTTATCCTTCCGCTGAACGAATATGGTTGTGTATACGCTTGAACAACACTGGGAAATATTGCGACATTACTTTGAAAATCATGGTAATGTTGCGGAATGTGTGCCGATAAACCCAAAACGAGTCACTGTTTGGTGCGGATTTGGTCCAGAGGCATAATTGGGCCATTTTTCTTCGAAAATGAGCAAGGAGTGGCCGTTACAGTCAATGGCGATCGTTATCGGGCCATGTTGAACGAATTTTTGTTCACAAAAATTCAAGAGGAGGAAATACAGCTGCACACAATCGATAATGTGCTTTAAAATTGGGACCGATCGTGTAGGCTACTGCATGGCCAGCCGAGGCAGCCATTTGAATGAAATTATTTCCATTATTAACCGGAAGGATGGTACTTTTAAATAAAAAAAAGAAATTTGAGAAAATATTCAGTAGTTTTTTTATAGCATTTTCAAAAAAAAAAATGTTAATTGGCGGACCCTTTATCTATTGCCAGGAACAGGAACTTCATTCACTTAAAAGGTATGAGTTAAGCGCCTATAATATGCATGAAAAATCTTAAAATATGCATTTAAAACTAAAAAAATTGGATTTAAAATAAAAAAAAATATAATTATATTAAAAACATATAAAATTTTGTAACATTATTTTCTTAAAATTCAAAATATATAAGAGATTAAATAAACTTTATTTATATAAATAAGTTTTTATATATTTTCAAAAGTAAAATTTTATTTATTGATTCCTTAAAACTTTTTTGAATATAGAAAATGACCGCTCCACGTCGAAGTTTGTAATCTGTGTGTTTTTGATGTGTATTGATTTTCTGAGTTTCCCAGCAAAACTTTGGTAATGGGTGCGATAAAGTAATGCATTACTTTGTAATGTGTACTTCTTACCTGTATCATTATTTTCCAACTAGAAGTAATGAGTTACCGATAATTGAACACTCATAGATTACCTTGTAATGATACCTCATTACATTTTACATTACTTTAAAACATAAAATAATGATTTATCGATCATCAATTACATAAAGCATGAATTATAACCGTAAAGTAATTATTAATATATATTTTTGAAAATCTATTTATATTTACTTTGTGATTTTTTGTAAGCATGAGCATAAGGTGTATATTTTCAATATCACGAACGAAAACACAAAGCACAACAACTCATTTACATTTTAAGCAATAAAATATTATATGCATCGATAGCTCAGTTGGTAGAGTTCTCGTCTAACTAATAGTTAATACCAGAGACCCCAGTTTCGAATCCCAGCATGACCACGTTATTTATTTAATAAAAAAAAAAGTTATTTATTTAACTAAAAAAAAAATTTCTGTAAAATAATTTTTATGGATTTTTTTTATGAAAATCTATTTATAGACACATTACATTTTCCCACCATGTAACCATATAAGTAACCAGTTACTTTACTCACAACAAGGTAATGAGTCCACCCATTAGTTTTAGGCTCATCGCCTGTAAAATTCATCAGCGAAGTAAGGTGTAATGTAATGAATGAAGCCCTATGGCGATACATTACTTTACCCATGATTTGGTAATGTGTGGTTTTGCTGGGTTATCTGACATCTATCTTTTAAAAAATAACAAAAAAAAACTTAAAAGAGAGGCCCTTTAAACTCATTATTCTTCATAATTTGAAGCAATTTTAATTATAATTTTTAAAATAATTTATATTGTTTTTTACATTCTCTAAATAAATTTAATTATTTATATTGAAAAACAAGCATTTAAAAATCCACTTAAAATTCTTTGTCTTAAAACTTAAATCTTTTTCTCTTAATATGCGCTAACGAATCGTTATCATTTTAATGCAAATTCTATGAATCGCAAATATATTTTATTTATTATTTTCTCAGAATCCGAGTATTACTAAAGCGAATTTGCAAAAGATGATTTTGTCGGGACACCCAACTGTAGATTCAGTGGCTTGCTCACAGTATATAAAAGAACTTATGAAAGTACTGGGTATACAGTTTCGAACATGAAATAAAACAAAATATTTTGTCAATTTTATCGAGCGCCACAAAATTGACCCCTAAAATCGAAACCAAAATCACCGACCATTGATCGTAAATATTTTGGTCACGCTTATTTAAATGGCGTATCTGTTTTTTATGTGCCAGATCTTTCGCAAATTTGCTATAAAAGTTTGTTTCTTTTAACGCAGTTTTTTCATTCATAACATTGTAAAAATCAAATGGAGTATTGGCGAATCCTCGGATTTTTATTATAAAGGGTCCGCCATTTAACGTTTTTTTTTTCAACTAGTGCTTATTTCGCGAATGGTAACACTTAGCTAATGTCTGATTTGACAGATAATTAGTTTTATCCTTCCGCTGAACGAATATGGTTGTGTATACGCTTGAACAACGCTTGGAAATATTGCGACATTACTTTGAAAATCATGGTAATGTTGCAGAATGTGTGCGAAAATTGCGTACGGCGGTCAATAGCGATCGTTATCGGGCCATGTTGAACGAATTTTTGTTCACAAAATTGAAGAGGAGGATATTGGCAACATTTGGTTTCAACAGGACAGCGCTACGTGCCACACAGCCGAAGCTACACTCGATGTTTTGCGCCCTGTTTTTGAAGATCGCATAATCAAAAAAAAATTGGACCGATCGTGTAGGCTACTGCATGGCCAGCCGATGCAGCCATTTGAATGAAATTATTTTCCATTATTAACCGGAAGGATTGTACTTTCAAATAAAAAAGAAATTTGAGAAAATATTCAGTAGTTTTTTTGTATAGCATTTAAAAAAAAAAAAAGTTATTTGGCGGACCCTTTAATTTGATACATTGTAAAGGACAAAAAAATATTACTCAAGTATTCTTGATTTAGGTGCGCAATTTAAAATTTAGGCTTTATATAAAAACAAAAAACTAATAAAACTGTAAAAAAAAATATTAATTAAGCCAGAGTAAAAACTAAAAATTTGTTATATAAATAGAAAATGTTAGGTCTTCAAAGTTTAGTAACATCATGATGCTTGTTAGGAAGAGACCCTACCCACGTGCTTGATTACTAAGAATACAAGAATGGACAAAATAAATGATAAATAGGTTTTTTTGTTAAAGCTCTGCCTATTATGGAGGCTCTAGCTTTTCTAAAACTTCGGGTTCTGATGAGATGTTTAGCCGGATCGAAATACTAGTATCAACCTAGCTAATATGTTTGATTTGCTTTATTTTTGTAAATATGCGGAGGTTGAAAGCTCGTTATAAATTAAAAAAAAAAAAAAAATACCCCATATCGGGAAAATGAAAGTAATTTTGAAGACACAACCATTGGTATATAAATCATATCCGTGTATGTCCGAATTTTTAAAAAAAAAAAAAAAAACTCTTTTCTCGACTACCCCACTTTTACGGGAAGTTTCTGTTGGTTTGAGTTCAAGTTAACATGTAATAAGTTTTTTGTTTGGTATTGCGCCACAGCGTGGTAAATTTAAGTGTAATACTTTTTTTGCTGGTTCTGGTAAATTCTGATAAATTTATCAAACGCACACCATTAAACAGATCTACAAGGGTTGTTTACTACCAAGAGTGAATACCTCTACTGTTTAGTTTCATTGTTAGTTTGTTATGGTAAATATATAGAAGATATTCGGGTTACAAATCTTGTAAATAAATTTGTAGCATTAACAAGTAAATCCGCGTTTTTTTTCAGGTTAAACTATATTTTACTATTTTAGCACAATTTATCATCCCATTTCGCAATTGTTCAAAGCATTTTTGTGCATCAGCAAAGACAAATATAACCAATTATTTCGCATAAAAAAAAAAAGATGAAATAATTGCACAGATTTCACATTTTGCTTATTTATGCACAAAAAAGCATTGATCCTTAGTGAAATGGGATGATAAATTTTGCAAAATATTTAGTGAAATATCGTAAAAACTAAAACGAGGATTTGGTTGTTAACCCCCCGTCAAACACATATTCTGAAACCTTCGAACAAACACATATGCCTGGCCAGACCCCTATACGTTTTCATGCATTTGTATCACAAAAGGGTACCATAACTTTGAATTGAATGAAGTATGCTCGTATATAGAAATGTAAAAAATTTTTTATTCATTTTATGGAATGCATGAAAGACAAGTATAATCAACTTTAGAATGTTGTTGGCACACAGGATTAGTGCATTTGGTGCAGTAAACACGTGTCTTACTACGCAGCTTT
>CM037851.1:162584962-162613533 GCA_021234595.1 Delia radicum | reverse complement strand
AAAAAAAAGGTGTTGTTAGGGAGCTATTTTACAAATATATGGATGATGATCTAATAACAGACGTTGTTTTGGGGAGGAAAGCCAGTAGCTTAGACTTATGATGGTGCAGATGTCATGTCTAGTGTATTGAGTGGAACACAGGCTAAGGTTAGAAAATAGTTTTCGAAGGGCTGTCTGATTTTTATAATCAGTTCACCAAAAGATCTTATTTTTTCGATCCGGTGGTAGAACTTAGAATCTCTACTATGGCAACAACAAGATGAAATTATTCGTCTAGATTTGTGAATATAGTTCACACTTATCGTTCGGATCTAATAATTGTATTTAAAGAAATGATAAAAGATAATGATACTTGGGGCACAGATGCAGTTCAAGCTAGAGGGTTTATGCAATTTTTAGTTTCATTTAATTCAGTTTTCATGCACACTCTCATAAAAATTTTAAAATTTCAATCAATCGAAGCGATTCTGTTGCTGCAACCTCGGTAATTCGGTTACAACAATTTGGTTACAACAGTTGGGTTACAACAATCGAATTCAGTTTTGATATTTTATTCCCATTCATATATCTATGACATTGCAGTTTTTGACATACCAATTTAATTTTAACCATTGCAGTATCAACAACTATTGTTGAGAGATCTTTTTCAGCACTTAGGAGAATTAAGACTTATTCCAGAAATTAATGCTAGAGCAAATATTATCAGGCTTAGCCTTAAGGCCTCATTAGTTGTTACTTTCTGTTGCCGTTCTGTGTCGTTCTGTTCTGTAGGTAATATTTTGTAATTACTTTTTCTGTGAGAGGAATCAGCTGTTTTAAAAAGTAAAAGAAACTCAAACCAAAAATATTCAAATCAGGGATGATAAATGCGATTTTAAAATAGTACCAACCTGCATATAAAATAGTACTTTTTCGGCATCACAAGTATAAAAAAATGTAAATATAAATTAACAAACAATCTTTGTACCCTCCAAAATGAATAATTACAAATGAAACAACAAAAATATATTAAAAAAATATGTTAAGAGGTGAAAACAAAATTTTGAGGTGAAAAACTTTTTTGGATGTAAAAAAATAAATTGTGTCGTTAAAACCTTTTTGAGGTAACAAAACTATTTTTGAGGTGAAAAAAAAGTTTTGTGGAGAAAAAGTATTTGCGGTGAATTTTAAATATTATACACCTTTTAGCGTCTGGTGGAAAAATATGACATTATATTTTATACACCAGACACTACAATGAATTCTAATAAAATACAGTCCATTATACACCAATTTGTATGGAAAATTTAGAGATACTTTAACATTGTCACTCATTACTTTTGGACCGCTGGACCGATTTTGCTCATTTTCAATTCAATAATTAGTTTAATCGATTAATAAAACTCTAATATAATCATCTGTAATCAGTTTGGTTCCGAATTAATTCATTGTTCATATGAGACTGCAAATCGAATTAATAATTATTGAATTTTAAAGGGAACAAGAAATTCATAGATAGAAAAATTTGTAAATCGTACTATATGAGTCATAGGAGTATCATGGTACATCTGAGGTTCAAATAGTACCATGAAAAGTACTATAGTACCAACTTTATCATCCCTGATTCAAATATTGAGAAAAAGATTTCAAAACAAACCAATACATACGCACTTTATGCTGTCACTTAACGTTGAATTCTATTTTCAATAGAATTGTCCGCAACAGAACAGAACGAAAAGTTTTCACACATACTGACTTTCAATTGAACAGAAACAAAACAGCTGATTCGGAACAGAACAGAACGTACAAACTAATTCTGCCTTTAATTTCTAAAGAAAAATCATTTCTAAAACTATTAAAAAATGCAAAATATTCTATGATGATGTGATTGAAATTTTCATTAAAAAAACATGACATAAATAAAAAAAGTCATTTATAGTAATTAAATGTGCTAAAGTCCCAAAACTTATTTAACAAATTGTGAAAAGCAATCTGATGTAGGCGTGTCCCTATCCGGATTTCATTCCTGCCTACGGAAATCTTCAGGGGACTTTGTTATTAGAGTTTCTAGAGATAGTCATATTTAAAATAAAAATGCCATACTAACAAAAAAAAAAAATTTTTAAAAGCAAGAAAAAATATGAAAAAAAATTTTAAAAAACTTGAAAATTTTATTTTGTCTATCACGTCCTAGATGTGGTCCTGCATAAAACTTAGAATCCATTTGCTCGTTTATAGTTTACTGACAAATAAAAAAAGGGCAGATTGAGAGAGACTGAGTTGGATAGAAACCCACTGGTTATATTTTCACTTTTTTATGTATCGGAGTTAAACTATTTTTAATGATGATTTTAAAAGCAAGAAAAACTACAAAAAAAAACAATTTTAAAAAACTTGAAAATTTGATCTTGTCTATCACGTCGTAGTTGTGGTCCATAAAACTTAGAATAGACATTTTTTTTAGTTCTAAAATGTTGGAAGCACACAGTTAAAAACTCCGCAACACGTATTTGCCAACAGTATCCAATATTTGAAAAGTGTATGTAAAATATTTAAAAATAAATTTAAATTTATAATTCTGTGGTTAAAGGTACGTAAGTAACCCAAAATTTAGTTTTGTTAATAAAAAATTGTGCGATTTATATATTTCAGATTTTTAAGTATATTTTAATTTTTATAAGTACTTAAAATACCCTTTTCAAATAGTCCACATTGATGATCCACAGTTGTTTAAAATATCTTATTGTTGCAACAGCGACTGTTGGCACTTTGCGGAATGTTGTCTCTTACTAAATTTATACATTTACTTTAAAAAAGAATATTTGTTCTCGACATTCGTGGCGAGAAAACCGAAGTTTTTTTATGCTGAGTTCTTTTTAAATGCCAGATGGACATCGGCAGGAGATGTCAGAAAAGTTGGGAATACTGTTCTAGTTAAGTACTAAAAACCAAGTTGAATTATTTTTAAATATAAGTATACGAGGGCGGATCAATAAGTCTGTGACTTTTTGAATGAAACAGTTTTTTTTTTTCAAAAATTTTTATTTTTCAACATAATCTCCTTTGAGCTCAATACACTTTATGAACCTTCGAGGTAAATAAAATAGGCATTTGTTTGATCAATAATTTCATGGTTGGAAATTATTGATCAAATAACCGAGCCATTTCTAAATCCGGAGAATATGACGGAGGAGGTATCAATTCGTAGCCCAATTCATGGAATTTTACCACTGAGACTCGTTAAACCGGTAAATTGGCATAATATTCACCGTTTATTGTTTTTCCCTTTTGAAGGTAAACGATGTGTGTGTGTTATCCCGCGTGCATCCCAAAAAACTGTTGCCATCACCTTATTGGCCGACAAACTTACCTTGGCCTTCTTTGGAGCCGGTTCAGCCGGAGAAACCCATTGTTTAGATTGCTGCTTGGTCTCCGGATTGTTGTAATGGATCCATGTTTCATTCACAATTACAATACGCTGCAAAAACTCATTCGAAATGCTGTTAAACAACTCCAAACCATCCTTTGAAGTTGTCGCCCGATTACGTTTATTTTCAATTGAGAGCAAACGCGGCACTCATCTTGCAGACAGCTTTCTTAAACCCAACTGATCATTGAAATCGAAACCACACTGCCATATGAAATGCCTATGGCATCAACAGTCGGCCAACACCATATCGTGGATTATTTTGACATTTTCGGGTGTGTTGACCTAAATTGGTCCATTTTCCATTTTTAAAAAAATCCACGAGGTTCTATGTTTGAACAGCTGTTAAACGCAAAGTAAAAAATTTGCAGGAGTCTATTAACAGGTGATACTTGATGGGAATGTTGTTGCATTTCATATAACTACGAGGGAAGTTCGAAAAGTCATGGACTACGAGGGAAGTTCCAAAAGTCACGTTTTTTATTATATTATATTTAGTCTTATATTTAGTTATTTTCTATTTAAATAAATTTTTAATATATTTTTATGTTATTTTGCTTATTTTATCGTTAATATTTAAAACGAATAAAAATTTTATTAAATTATTATTCAAAAACATGATTAAAATTAGTTTCGACTTTTAAATTTCTGCAACATGTTTTCATTTGCTCGGTGCGAGTTTACGGACAAATAAGGAGAGGGTAAATTGAGAGGGACTGAGTTGGATAGAAACCCCCTGGTTATACTTTCACTCTTTTTGTGTACCGGGGTTAAATTATTTTTAATGATTTTTTGAAAAAAAGCTTATAACATTTATATAGAAAAATTTACAATTTATTACATTTTAATTTTTCAGATTTATTAGTATTAAATTTTAAAAAGTTGTGTTCAGACGCTCGTTTAAAACGTCCCTGTTAAATATACATTTAATTTTGAAGTTTTTTTTTTGTAAATGAAAGATAAAAGAATTTACTTAACTATTATATTTTAAATAATTAAATTTTTTAATTTTCAATTCCACGTTTTTAAAACATAATATACACAGCGTTACGAAACTATAATTTCACAACAATTTCACTAAATTACGTAAGTTAAAAAAAAGAGCTTAACCAGCTTAGAAGTAAAACCAATGGAAAATCAATAATATAAAAAAAAAAATCATTTAATTTTTTTAGTTAGTCTCTTTACAGGAAGAAGAAGAAGAAAACATTTTTATTGAAAAATTTTACGGACACAAGGGATACACCAGACTGCCGCAGTTTCGTCCCCCTCCTGGGACTCGTCAGTGGTTAATTTATGTGTCAATTGAACAAAGTATTTTATATTGTTAATTTTGCTCTATATGAAAAACTTTTTATTTTTTGGTGTCGTACTGTGATTTGAACTCACAGTCTTAGCATCAAAGCTATGCATCGTAATCTCACCTCTTAACCAGTTGAGCCACGGTCGACACAGCGTTGACTGCGACTAAATTGGAGTTTGGTCACACTACGTACACACATGTATTGTTTTGATCAGAAGAGACAGAATTAGCTAATACCAATGCACAATTCATTTCTCAACTAGAATGCTTTTTCTTCTTAATCCTATCTCTTTTTCACAAGTTTTTTTTAATTTTTATTTTACTATTAAAAAATGAATAACAAAATCAATTAGTGTTTTATAAATATAAATACACTTAAATTAAAAATTTACAAAAATTTAAGAAAATTATTTTAAATCGCACAGAAAAAACTAAAATTGACTTAAAATATTTGTTGACTCAATTAAAAGTTTAATTGAATTCGGTCCTATTAAGCAAATTGCAGTAATTAAAATAATTTGGAACTATTTAATTGATTTTATTTTTAATTAAGGTTTTAATCATATCTATTAAACATTTAATTGAATATTGCTTTCAATTTCTATCAAATTTTTTGTAGATACTATTAAAACTTTAATTAAAATTTGTAAAAAATCAATAATTAAAAATAGAAACCTAAATTGAAAAAAGAAAAAGTTGGAAAAAATCACTAAAATAAACGAAATTTTTTTCTTTAAAATTTAAAAAAATCACTTTAATAGAAAAAAAATCAAACTTAAAAACTCTCAAATTAAAAAAGCGCTAGTTGGGAAAAAAAAAATAAAAATAATCGTTAACATTTAAAAAATCTCGAAAATTGAAAGAAAGAGAAGGAAATAGAATTGAAAGAAATGTCTCATTTGTTTTTTTTTTGTTTTAATTTCGTAAATTTTTTTAATTTCTATTAAGTTTTTAATTTGTGGTGATTGTTTTTAAATTCTAGCAACTTATTTAAATATGCCTATTTTTTTCTTCAATTTTAGCAATTGTTCTAGCTATTTTATTACATTTTGACGTTTTTTTCAAGTTTTGGCGATTTTATAAAATATAAGCGTATTGTTTAATTTAAAACACTTCTTCAAATTTTGGTGATTTTTAAAAAATTGTCGCTGTCTGTCATTATGGGTTATAAAACAGGAACTTTTTTGAGCTCCAAATTCATTTTCAATTAATTATTTAATAGATATTATTAAACTATTAATTAAAAGTGAGGTTGAAATCAAACAAAAGTTTAATTGCAATTTTTTTGACAATAATTTTTTCTGTGCAGCAGTTTTAATAATGTGTGAGACTCGAAAATTCGATCAGACATACTGTCTACCACATTTGTTCGAAGTTCTTCCATTATAGATCTCCACGCATCAATAACTGCTTCTTTTAGGTGACGATTTTCTGCGAAACTCGACGGGTTATTACTCTCCAAATATTCTCAATGGGCTTTTTATCCGGAGAACATGCATACCATTCCAATATTCTTATATTTTTTGATGATAGCCATTACATCGTCTGACGTCTTGCATGTACTGAATCATTGTCCTGTTGGACAATGAATTCTTCTTTTTTGCTATTTTCAATAAATATCACCAATTTCTCCTATAATACTGTAATGTACTCAGAAGAATTTATTCTGTTGCATGGAAATGCCAAAGCCACCATACCGTTGAAATAAAAATCGTCCAAAACCATAAATGTTGCGCCTCCGAAATTTCTTTTTGAGAAAAATCGTGGTTCCTTACGTAGGTCTCTCCAATAGCTGTTAAAACCATCTGGACCATCAATATTGAAGTTTTTATAATTAGAAAACATCACCTTTAAAAGAAATGTATGTTTAAATCAAGGCTGTTAAATTTGGATTACGATTAGTAATCAATTAGATTAATTTCTAAAAGAAATATTATTGATTACATAATTCTCTTTTGAAAAATTCCTGATTGTTAATTAATTATGATTAAAACTAATCCAAAAATAACCAAGATTATTTACGATTACGAGAAAATAATCAAAAGTAATCAAAAAATTAATTGACAACTTTCAAGGATTATTTTAGATTATTTTTTAAAAATTTCGAATATACATCATTTTTACATATCGAGGGCCTATATTCAAAACCCTCTATCTTAAAAAACACAACTTTTCAGGAGAGCCAAAAAAACTGTTTTTTTTTTCGCGTATTACTTGAGTTATTAAAATTCGGTATTCTACAATATTTTTTAAAGCAACTACTGAATCTCACATATAATTAGTTTTTAAAATGTTGCATTTTTGTGGACTTTATGATAGATAGAGGGTTTGCTTCGTAAAAATATTCAATGTTAATATATGAAAATGATCAGATGGAGGGTTTTGCATTTTAATAAAAATAAATTATTTTGATTTCATTTATGCCATTTGTCAGTTTTTAAGGTGATTTATTTAAGATAACGGCTAGTAATACAAGATAAGATAAAAAATTAATAATAAACAATATGAAACAAAAAGTTGTGTTTTTTTTTTTTAGTTTGATTGGCTTTAATTATCGTAAAAATAATGGTATTCCGGTGGTATTGCGCTCTTCAAATCTTGAAAATTCTTCCACTTATTTGGCTGAATTGATAGTGGACCAGAGAATATACAATTCTTTTTGGCTTTCTGTATGACGTGGCTTTTTACAAACACTTGTTTAGCTTTCCAGGTCATATCCCAAAACATTTTAAAAATATAATTTCTGGTTTCATGATCAAATTTCTGGCAGTGTCTTAATTAGCCTTTTGCGCAAAATGATGACGAATACGAAATTCCCATTTTTTTGGGGGTCTTTTTGACCCCCAATATTTTTGGCCTCTCATTCGTTTTGCTGAGTTTTCCTTTCGGGTATTTGATATAGTATTATGTTTCCGTTTAGTTCTTTTGCAAACGACCACATTATTGTTGATTTTCTCGTCTTCGGAATCTGGGTAGATATGTATTTTGTTTTATTGCTGTTGTAATTAGTTATGTGTAAACATACCTGGTATACGTTGCAAGGAATTAAAAGCCACTTTATTCTTCTGTTCACACAAAATATCAAAAGTTTATTATTAAAATCTAATTATTAAACTAAATTTTAAACTTACCATTATCACGCGAGAATAATATTTTAATTATGATTTTTAATATCATATAAATTATTTTTTTTTTTTGACAATAATATCGTAGATGACACTTTAAAAGTAGACACTTTTTTAAGCAAGTTGCAAGTTTAACCATTTAAAAGGTAAAATATTTTCATTTTAATTTAATTCAGAATCGGCTTTCGCTATTTTAATAAACGATTAAAAAATGTAAAATTCATGTTCAGCATGCCAAAAAAAATAGTAAGAAGACATGTATTGCAAGAAGAAATTATTCTAAAAAAATATTTCAAAGTTTATTATTTGAAAAGATAGAGGGTTTTGCATTCAGAAAAATTAATTACATAAGATAGAGAAATAACAAAAATGCAAATAAAACAGCAAAAAAAAATATATTTATTCTGAAATTCACACCATACATGAGGGCTGTTTTACTGAACATTTTACCATCAAAAAGTCATTTTCGTGAAAATCAAAGATAGAGGGTTTTGAATATAGGCCCTCGATATGTATAATACATTTTATTTTGAAAAATTTGGATTTACAACATAAAAAAATTCTGAACAAATAAAACAAAATTAGATAGTTTTTGTATTCAAAATATAGGTAAATTCACTTCAATAACAAAACAATCAATACCAATTTTAGTACTTCCTAAATCAACAAAAAATTTTGGAAAATTTTTTAAATATTCATGATTTTTAATAATTTTGACGAATTTTTTAAATTTTTACGATTTTTTTTTTAATTTTGACGATTTTTTAAGCTTCGACGATTTTTTTTAAATTTTTATCGATTTTTAATAATTTTGACGATTTTTAATAATGGAGGGTATAACAAACAAAACAAAATGTTAAATACCGCAAGCAATTGCTTTCAAATGCATATAAAAGAAATTAAGAAGAATGCAGAGTTAATAAGAATGCAAACAGGTTATCAATTATCAAATCGATAAACAACAATAATAATAAAAAAAAAAAATTAAAAAAACAACTAATATTAAATACCGGTAGAATTTTACGTAGAAAAATGTATTTGTGACAGTATTGCCATAGTTTCGCAAAATAAAAAATATAATTAAAAACTTTTGTCTTTTGTTTTATTGAGCTAAAGATCCTTTATTTTATAATTATAATTATTTATTTCCAATATTTCGTCTTCGCATTGGAAGACTTCTTCAGGGAAAATATTTTATTATTAAAAACAATCAAAAGTAATCTTTGAAAGTAGTCGACTTATTTTTTGATTACTTTTTATTATTTTTGATTATTTTCTCGTAATTTTTATAAATCTTGATTATTTTTGTCTTATCTGTAATCGTAATCAATTAGTAATCGTGTGAATCTGAAAATAATCGTTATATAATCATTACTTCACCTTTCAAAAAAAAAAATAATCTAATTACTAATTATTACAATTAGTAATCGTTACTTAACACCTATAGTTTAAATAGTCGTACCTACAACAGCGATTATTGGAAATTCCTTTTAGCGAATTCAAGTAAAGCAGTTTTGTAGCGGGATAATAACCTTAGAACATACATCTTTTGGTGAGCGATTCTCTGGACATCCTTTAAGAGCCTACTTATGCTAGATTTAAACACATTTACCTTATATTCATCGATTATCTGATTGCGAATCTTCATTATGTTGGTGTCACAGTTGATTATTTTAAGGCCTCATTAGTTGTTACTTTCTGTTGCCGTTCTGTGTCGTTCTGTTCTGTAGGTAATATTTTGTAATTACTTTTTCTGTGAAAGGAATCAGCTGTTTTTAAAAGTAAAAGAAAATCTAACCAAAAACATTCAAATCAGGGATGATAATTGCGATTTTGAAATAGTACCAACCTGCATATGAAATAGTACTTTTTTGTCATCCAAAGTATAAAAAATTTAAATATAAATTAACCAACAACAAGTGCATGCATAAATTTGGTTTTACCAATTTTTATCTTTTTACCCTCCAAAATGAACAATTACAAATGAAACTAAAAAAATATATTAAAAAAAAAAGATGTTAAGAGGTGAAAACAAAATTTTGAGGTGAAAAACTTTTTTGGATGTAAAAAAATAAATTGTGTTGTGAAAAACATTTTTGAGGTGAAAAAAAAAAATTTTTGTGGAGAAAAAAGAATTTGCGGTGAATTTTAACTTTCACATTGTCACTCATTACTTTTGAAACGCTGGACTGATTTTGCTTGTTTTCTATACCAAACTTTTCGGAAAAATGTACATAAAGCTATGTAAAAATGAGCAGTGCGTACTAAGAAAATTAGCCGATATTGATTTAAAAAATTATTAAAATTTTGAGATTTTTTCTTAAATTCACCAAATTTTTAATATTTTTTCAATGTGCTATTAATATCTTGCTGTATTGAATTACGTTTCTCACATTTTTTTTCGAATTCAATGCTTGTGATTGGTTGCAAACAAATTTGTTCGTGAACTCAATCGATTTTAAAAACACGCTGCTAATAGTCAGTTTCACATTTTTATAAGATTTTTATTATTTACTTTTTGAATATCAAAATTAGTTAATAATAATTATAACCCTTAGTGATTGAATTCAATAATTGGTTTAATCGATTACTAAAACTCTAATATAATCATCTGTAATCAGTCGCACTCAGTGAATTCATGTGATTGAATTCGCACCGTTTGGTTCCAATTTTAATTAATTCATTGTTCATATGGGACCTAATAATTATTTAATTTTAAAGGGACCAAGAAATTCATACATAGAAAAATTTGTAAATCGTACTAAATGAGTCATAAGAGTATCATGGTACATTTAAGGTTCAAATAGTACCATAAAAAGTACTATAGTACCAACTTTATCATCCCTGATTCAAATATTGTGAAAAAGATTTCACAACAAACTAACACATACGCACTTTAGGCTGTCACATAAAGTTGAATTATATTTTCAATAGATTTGTCCGCAACAGAACAGAACGAAAAAGTGAAAACTAACCACACATACAGACTTTCAATTGAACAGAAACAAAACAGCTGATTCGTAACAGAACAGAACGTACAAACTAATTGTGCCTTTACGCCGGTCCCGAACAGAATGATTTTTTTATTTTTATATTTAATATAAGCACTCGGATTATTTTTGTGACAACCACATATGACCGGTTTGTTTTTCTAGCAATTTGCCGAAAAAGTAATTTTCAAGTAGGCTGAAATTTGGCATTTTTCAAAATCACTTAGATATGCAACACGTGGAATTTTATTGCATATTGATTAAAATTGCATAATTAAGCAAAATAAATGTTTTATTTTTCTTCATTTGCTATTCTTCTTTATTCACCGGTGTATGTAATCATACTTATGAAACACTAAAAAATTTTTATTGCAAAATTTTAATCAATTAAGTAATCCCTTAAATTTTTCACAATAAGAAATCAGTTATTACACTCTTAAAAAACAGTTATAAGTTTTTAGTTTTTTTTTTTACAATAATATGTATTAGAAACAATTCCAAAAATCATTTGTAACTATAGTCATGCAACGCAGTGTATATTCGCTATCTATTTTGTTATTGAGTAAAATGTGCAAATATCGCAAAACGCCAAAATAGGTGTTTACTTATTTTTCATTTACTATCAAAATATACAAATTGCATTAAGATATGGAGAAAGTAGCTCGTTTTTGATATTAAAAATCAAAACGGATTAATTTTGCTCATACTTTCATTTTTACAAAAATGAAAAAATCTTGATTGGATCTTGTGTAAAGTTATAAAAGGTTTTCGTAAGTTTCAGTGAGACATTCGTTTGCACACAGGCGGCGCTTTAGCACTTAATATTTTAATTTAATCTTTTTAATTTTGAAAAATAAAAAGAAATAACAAATTGTTGTTTTTTCTATGGGAACATGCTGCTAGCTTTTTCTAATAATTCATTAATAATAGATAAACCCCGTGAAACAAAAAAATAGAAAATATTTTTTATCGTAAAAATCCCATATTTTGCAAATACTTATGTATCTTTTTTAAAATCAAGATTGGCTAAATTTGTGAAAAGTGCATTTAAAAATCAAATTGATAAAAAATGGTGATGATCCGATGAATATTAAAGAAAATATGAATATTCAAACTTAAACACGTTTTGCTTATATCACATTTTCCAATAAAACTAAATCGCGCAAAAAACCGTGGATTTTTCAAAATTTGAAAAACTATAACCGCCAATCTTTAAGTGGCTTTATAGTGTTTTTGAAAGCAAAATTTAAATGAAATCATAAGACCCAAGGTCCGTTTCACTGGTCTTCGGTGGAATGGCCGATATAAATATGTAACGAAAATGAAGTAAAATCTTTTTGGGGTTTATTGATTTTTTTTTGGACATTATTTCATTGGGGGTTATTTCAGTTCTTTTTTTGTAAGTAATTTCCTTATCAACTCCAAACTTTGGGTGTCATTCCATTATCTCTAAAAAATTTTATATCCCCAAGTAAAAAAAAATTGATATACAGCTATAATGATATATTGCAATATATAAATTCATATAAAATAATGTCTCAAATATATAGATATATCTTTCTTTGTTTTGCACTTCCTATAGTGCAGTATGTAAAAATATATAATTACATATCGATCTATATATGATTACATATGTCACATGCAATTGCATGCATTTGTAAACAATTGTATTTAATTGGATATAAATGCATTACATCATATAAAATTTGTTACATTTGAATGAAGACAGAACTCGGATACAATTGTATCAACCTATATATATTTTCTTCAAATTAGGTCTTATTGTATGAAATTAAGTCTAATTGTATCAGATTATATCTATTATGATAAAATTTGATGTTCCCATTTCACGGATACAATTATAATTATATATAACACGAAAATTGACAAAATATTTATTTTAAATATGTTAGAATTTATTTTTCTGTTCTTATTTTACAAATATTTAACAAAAAAAAATATGGTATTGTATTATTAGTATTGTCACAAGCTGTATAGGTATGTCAAGATAACAGATTACACTGTGCTACACAGAAAAATCACTTTGAAAGTGACCTAGTGAGTAAATTACGAAACCGGTTTTAGAAGTTCCAATATACCCCAAAATTTTCGAGATAACGATAAAAGTGTATTTTTTGCAAAACTACTTAAGAAAACTCAACACAAATAATAACAATAGTGAACACAGTCTATGGGAGCTATAAAATATTTGAAAAGGCCATCTAAAAGAAATATTCCAATAAAAGACGTTCATGGCTATTGGTGTAAAACTAATAAAAGAAAAGCTGATGCATTTTCTGAGCATTTAGAACAAACCTTTGAAGAATTCGTAGTTACAAACTCAGACAGTGAGAAGCATATAGTAACATTTTTTGAATTCTCCTTGTCAAATGGATTTTCCAATTAAATCAAGTTCTCCATTTGAAGTGAAAAAAGAAATTCTTAAGCTAAATAATACGAAATCTCCAGGTTATGACGGAATCAACGCAATTGTAGTTAAGAATTTATCCAAAAAGTCCATACTTTTTTTGACTCTCATTTTTAATTCCATATTGAGATTGTCTTATTTTCCAACACAATGGAAATGTGCGGAAATCATGATGATTCATAAACCCAATAAGCCAGAAAATGAAATAAATTCGTACCGACCAATTAGTTTGCTGCCTACCTTTTCAAAATTGTTTGAACGATTGTTGTCATATCGGTTGTTGCCACATTTGGAAAAAGAAACCATAATTCCGGCACACCAGTTCGGATTTCGACATCAACATGGGACTCTAGAACAAATCCATAGAGTAGTTGATATAATTACTGACTCTTTTGAAAGAAAATTATATATGTAGCTCCGCTGTCTTTTTAGATGTTAAACTGGCATTTGATAGGGTTTGGCACCAAGGTCTCTTGTTTAAAACTTAAATCTTTTTTACCAACACCAATGTATTTAATACTTACACCGTATTTACATAACAGAAAGTTTTATGTAAAAGTAAAGGATGAATTTTCTAAAATTTGTCATATAAAATCAGGTGTACCTCAGGGCAGTGTTCTAGGTCCCATCCTATAAACAATTTTTACATCAGATATGCCTCTAACTGAAGATGTAATAATTGCAACATATGCTGATGACACAGCTGTAATATCCTCAGATGAATCTCCTATTATAGCTTCAACAAAAATACAAAGAGAACTAGATATGCTTGATATATGGCTAAAAAAATGGAAAATTGTAGTTAATACTGAAAAATCAGTACATATTACATTTATTTTGAGAAAAAAACGATTGTTCGCCGGTTTATATAAATGGATCCCAAATACCTGATCCAATAGTGTCAAATACTTAGGAATGTATCTGGATAGAAGACTAACATGGAAAGATCACATCAAAAAAAAAAAGAGAACATTTAAATATACAAACGAAAAAGTTGTATTGGCTGTTAGGACCAAAGTCTGAACTCAGGCTTGAAAACAAAATCAAAATTTATAACGCTATATTGAAACCTGTTTGGACATATGCTATACAGTTATGGGGAACTACAAGTAACTCTAACGTAGAAATTTTACAACGATACCAATCTAAAACACTACGACAAATTGTTAAAGCATCTTGGCATATAACAAATCACCATATTCATAAGGATCTCCTGATTCCAACCATAACAGATTTAGTTATCGTTACCTAGAAAGGCTCAGTAACCATCCAAATACTGTAGCTATTACATTACTGGACGATTCAGAAGAGATTAAAAGACTAAAAAGATTCCATGTATTAGATTTGCCATATAGAAAATAATATTGTAAATATGTAAATAATGTAAATAGTTCACATTATATAAGGTTCTTAGGTTTACTGCAACCTAATAACGTAAGTTAATTACCCCCTTTTTATATAATTTACTTAATATTGTAAAATAGATTGTAAATAAAGATACAATAAAAAAAAGGATGTTGAAGAAAACTTCAACAGTTTAGTGAAAAAATTTCATTAAAACTGGTCCAAGAAATTCTCTCTGTGTAGAATGACCGGACCAGATATTTTGACTGGTATGGAATCTTTGATTAAAAACTAAAAGTTTTTGTTCCAACTTATTTCAGATATTAATGTGACTTTTGTAGGATTAAGTAGCGTAACATTTTTTTTATATTTACTATGCCCAAAACCAATTCAAATTGACTAGTGTTTTTTTAAAATTCGTCAAAATACATATTTCATACAATTATTACGGTTAAAGCAGCAATGTAATCAAAAAGTCTAGCACTTTAAAACTGCATTTAAAGCATTTCAAAATGCTGTGTTTTTAAGTGATATTTAGTACACTATATAGATATATCATATTTTTGATAAATTTTTGTTTAGTACATTTCAGAATAAGATGATAATATATCACTATAATCTAATTAAAATAAAATATTTTTGACAAGTTTTTAAATGTTTCCAGGCATTTTACTGGTTTATGTCAGCTTCCAAATGCCGGTACCCCTAGTAGTTATTGAATTATGTTCAATTATTGAATTATGTTATGGAATTCGAGATTTATATTATTTAATTAAAAATATAGCAATTTTAGAAGAAATTGCACTAAAATTCGAATTTCATCAAAAATATTATATAGCTACATTCTGTGCCAAATAACGCTTAAACAGTACAACACTTTTTTTTTTTGTTTTGGCATGCTAGACTTCTAGATTAAACTACTGGTTAAACCGCAATGTTCGAATAAAAAAATGTATTTTTGACGAATTTTTAAAAACCACCAGCCATTTTGACTAGTTTTGAGCAGATAATGTAAAGGGTGTTTTTTATACAGGTATAGAACTTTAAGTTGGCAACACTTTTTTAACTGGAGGCCATTTTGTCAGCTGCCAAGTGATTTATGTAAAGTTTGGTTTGGCATTTCAACATGAATAGACTGACGCCTGAACAACGCTTCCAAATTGTGCAAATTTATTTTGAAAATTATGGTTGTGTTCGAAATACGTATCGCGCACTACGTCCATTTTACGGTCAACATAATCGTTTATCTGAGCAATTAATTCGATTAACTATGGAACGTTTTCGCACCACGATTACTCTAAATGATAACATGCATCCACAGAGAAGCAGTCATTACTGCTGTAGAGCGTAGCATAGAGGAAGACCCCAATCAGTCTATCCGCCATCGTGCACAGGAATTTGATATGTGTCCATCCACTTTATGGAAGATTTTGCGGAAAGATCTTCACAAAATAAAACTCATGCAGCAATTGAAGCCACACGATCACCTAGCAATTCGTAGATTCGGTGAATGGGCCCAAAACAAGTTTGCCGTTGATCCTGATATTCATAAGCGAATTTTGTTTAGCGATCAAGCTCACTTTTGGTTAAATGAATACGTTGATAAACAAAACTGCCGTATTTGAAGTGATGGCAATCCTCAAGTGTATGTTGAGACACCATTGCATAAAGAAAAACTGACCGTTTGGTGTGCTTTATGGGCTGGTGGAATCATTGGTCCCTACTTCTTTAAAAACGATGCTGATCAGAACGTTATAGTCAATGGTGACCGCTGTAAAGCCATGATTACTGACTTTTTCGTTCATCAATTGAACAACCATTATGTGCTGGAGCTGTGGTTTCAACAAGACGGCACAACATGTCACATATGCCAGAAGTCATATTTAAATTATAATATCAGAAGATTATCTTTCGAATTCAGTAAATTTCATGTCAATTTAAGAAATTCATTTTATTTTTATTCCATTTCAAAGTTATATACATATATAAAAAATCACTTTATAAACAAATTTCGGTCATTCTAGTGTTTTGTGTTGAATGCTTTGTTGTGAAGCGCACTGTTAACTAAAAATTAAGTACTAGTTTGTTAACAACAAATAAAAAAAAGTACGTCGAAAGTTCAATACATGTTAAACTTTTCTTTATAAAGTATGCATACAAAATTGATTAGCCAATTTCAAAACTGATTAAAAACTCTTCGATTTTTAAAACTCCTTGAATGAAGTTAGATAGAGTATCGAATATACGAGGGCGGATCAATAAGTCCGTGACTTTTTGAATAAAACACAGTTTTTTTTTGGAAAAAAAAAAATTTTTTTTCAACATAATCTCATTTTAGCTCAATACACTTAGTCCTACGATTCTCCAATTTTTGTATCAATTACAAAAAATAGTATTTTTTGAGGTCCATAAAATTGGCCTCGTTAAATCGGTCCAATAAGTTGGCATAACATTCGCCGTTTATTGTTTTCCCCTTTTAAAGGTAATCGATGTGGATTATACCGCGTGCATCCCAAAAAACTGTTGCCATCACTTTATTGATCACGATTACGTGTATGGTCAATTGAGGGAAAACGCGGCACCCATCTTGCAGACATCTTTCTTAAATCCAACTGATCATTTTAAATCAAAACTACACTGCCATATGAAATGACTATGGCATCAGCAATCTCATGCACTTTTACTCTTCGATCGGCCAACACCATATCGTGGATTTTTTAGACATTTTCGGGTGTATTGACCTCAATTGGCCGTCCAGAATGTTCAGCGTCATTTGTACTTGTGCGACCACAACGAAAGTCAGTAAACCACTTTTTTTACCATTGAAATCGATGGTGCAGAGTCCCCATAGTATTTATCAAGATATTCCTTGCTTTTATTGACGTTTTTTTCGCAAAAAATAATGTTGTATGATCACTCGAAATTCACTTTTTTCCATTTTTAAAAAATCCACGAGGTTGTATGTTTTGAACAGCTATTAAACGCAATGTAAATGACGGAACGTGATCAAAATTTGACAATGGTATACTAACAGGTGGTACATGATGGGAGCAGTGTTCTATTTCATATAACTACGAGGGAAGTTCGAAAAGTCATGGACTTATTGATCCGCCCTAGTAGTATGAACTATTAAGAGGTTAATTTAAATACTAATCAAGCAAATGCTGGCTATTTAAACACCATTAAAATTACAAAAAACCTCTTAACATTCCCGTTTTAATATAGTTAAGTAAATTAGTTTATTACGCAGTAAAAAAAAAACTTGTAAAACTATGCCCTATTTAAATTTTCACGCTATTTTACAATATAAAATTTTTTTACAAGTTCAATTTCACGGTTTTATTTAAAGCTTTTGCATACTCTGAACTCAACGTCAATTATTTCTTTCTGATATTTGCTTTTGGCAACCTAAATATAGTAAACGTTAGACTATTTTTAAATTAGTTTGTCCATTAAAATGTGTCCATTACAAGTTGTCCATTAACTTTACTGACACATTGTTAGTATCGATTTGCATGATAAAATTTATAGAGTGTGACTTTGTTAAATAGTATAACAAAAAGCCAGCAAACATAGCGAAACATTTAATAATGACATAAGTTTTTTATATGAATTTTGTAGTATTATTAAATTGAGTCAATAAACTTAAATACATAATGAAAAAATTAAAAGTAGTGAAAAATATTTTTAATAAATTACTTTATATTTTTGTGGAATTTAAATCCGCCGCCAAATATTAAACTTCCTTGTAGATAACAAAAAAAAAAATGTATTCGGCCTTAAGAAAAAAGTATGTTGTGCCACAGAAATTGGCAACAACCGAAAATTGTATTCCATTTATTGATATTAAATCAGGTTTATTACGCAACACACTTTTTCACACAACTTGAACTTAAACTTCAGTGGGTATTTAAAATCTACACGTAATACACACAAATGCAATCATTTTGCAATTGTTGCACTTTCAACTAAAAACTTCAAAAGCAACAAACTTTTTGAAAGTATTTTAAAATAACTACATATTATGCAGAAGATAAAAATGTATTACAATTGCCTCATGTTTACGGCTACATGCAAAAGTGCACTATGGGCAATAATAACTTTAATCGTAACCCTTTACTGTATGAAATTCCATATCTTAATGAAAGGTATATATTTTGATAGTAAATGGAAAATAAGTGAACACCTATTTCGGCGTTTTTTTAATCTTTTGCCCCATTGTGCATTGTTAAAGCACTCCGAACTACAATCTCAAATATTCATAGCATAGTGCCTCTAATTAAAATATGTAAACTTAACAGGTTTTTTTTGCATTTAATAACGAATTAAGCGATTTTTTGTTAACCATCGTCGTGGTGTCTTGTAACGGAAACCTCTTGACTTGCTCCTGTAAGTCATTGATGTAGCCCAAAATCGGAAGCAGCATATAAATAAAATTTTACGGAAGTAGTTTTTCATTGTATGGAACCTGTTTTACTTATTTCATTTTATTACTTTTCATTTAACTTTGTGCAATATTTTTAACTGTTTGGTATGAGATTTTAGCAATTCATTGGTTGCATGCAATTCGTTGGTATTTCTGTGGCATAAGTTTAAAGTGTAACTAGGAAAGATATTCGAGTCTATGAGTTATTGTATTTCTAGTAAATTCGTTGGATAAATCCTTTTTTATTTTTACTTTTAAAACTCGTATATGAAATTTGTTATGTCACAATAGTGACTTTTCATTAATTCATGTTTATTGGATTAATGGTTATTTCCTACATTTCGATTATAATTTTTTATTATATTTTAATGTCAGCTCAATGAAAAAGATTTGAAGTGACATTTGAAATTCAATATAGTCCGTGGAAAAATATACAAGAAATATTTTAAATATGAAATGATTTTATAATAAAGTTGGCAAATAGGAAAGTCATTATTGCACAGTAGGGTATTCCTTAAAAATAAACTTGTCATTACACACTTACGAATTTGATAAAAATGCACGATTTTCTGTATAAAAATGCAGAAACGTCTTTTTTATAAATTTATGTTAAAGATTTTTTAAATTCCTAATTCGTAGATGTCGATTGCTACTTTTATAATAAATTTAATAGTTGTTGTTACAGAAAAACAAAGTGAAAAAATGATAATTCAAGTTTGTATGTTAAGTTAATCCTTTCCAGGACAATTTATGAAAATAGCTTATTTTGTTCAAAACTAAACAAAATTTAAATGTTTTCACCAATGTTGCCTAGTTTTTCTTCACTTAAATTTATTAAGACTATAAATTTCTTTACCGTTATTAAAAAACTTTTTACAAGTTGGATATTATTTTTATTAAAAATATTAGTGACCTGGTGACAAAAAGGTTATTGAAACTTTATTTTAATTTTGAATGTAAGCTTGTAAAGCTTTTAAATTTATAAAAAAATCTTAAATTGATAGACGTAATTATTTTATGTAACCTTATCCATATAGGGTTAATTTTTACACTTTTGGATAAAAAAATTACCTTCTAGGAAATTTAGTGAATGACACCTTTCATAATTTTAACAAAAATATCACTTACATTTGACTAAAGGGTCCGCCATCTAATGTTTTTTTTTTTCAACTAGTGCTTATTTCGTGAATGGTAACACCTAGCTCATGTCTGATTTGACAGATAATTAGTTTTATACTTCCGCTGGACGAATATGGTCCGTATGTTCGTTATCTAGTGTAAAAAGTGAAAGAAACTGGCATCCTCATAGATAAACCAAAGCGTGAAAAGCCAAAAACAGTGCGTACACCCGAGAATATTGCTGCTGTGGCAGAAAGTGTGCGTGAAGCGCCATCAACATCAATTCACCGTCGTTCTCAACAATTGAATATTTCGGAGACATCATTGAGACGAATTTTGCATAATGACCTTGGTCTGACGCCATACAAAGTTCAAAAAAAAAAGTTATTTGGATGACCCTTTATAATTATATTATAGTGGGATAAAAAGAACCCACGAAACTTCAAGATTATAAAGCTTTTAAATTGATAACAAAAAATTTTCCACTTAATAAAAATTATTACTTTAGTTAGTCTCTTTACAGGATGAAGAAGAAGAAAACATTTTTATTGAAAAGTTTTACGGCCACAAGGGATACACCAGACTGCCGCAGTTTCGTCCCCCTCCTGGGACTCGTCAGTGGTTGGTTAATTTAAGTGTCAATTGAACAAAGTATTTTATATTGTTAATTTGCTCTATATGAAAAACTTTTTTACTTTTTTGGTGTCGTACTGGGATTCAAACTCACTGCCTTAGCATCAACCCTGCAGGAAGCATGGGGTCAAGTGTCTCCAAGTCTCAACTTTTGTCTACTATTTTGTTCACATTGTCAACTAAGCGTCTACACTTTTTACTTTATTAACTCACTAGTAAAATGCTGGTTCCAATGTCTACATATGGTCCCAATGGAACTAATTAGTCACTAGTGAATCTATGGTTCTTATGTCTACATGTTATCCCATAAGAACTAACGAGTCACTAGTGAATCTTTGGTCCAATGTCTGCATATGGTCCCATAAGAACTACCCAGTCACTAGTGAATCCATGTTTCTAATGTCTACATATGGTACCATAAGAACTACCTAGTCACTAGTGAATCTTTGATTCCAATGTCTACATATGGTCGCATAAGAACTACCTATTCACTACCTAGTCAATAGTTCTCATGTCACTAGTGATTTTCAATGACACGTACATGTTAAATGTCTATAGCTAATTACATTGCCTGGGGAATATTTGGTTAGTAGTACTGGTGACACAGTCAATAGTGAATCAATACTTTTTCACTATTGACATTTCCTACAGGGAAGCTATGCTATATGACGGTTGCAAAACACTTTCTAACATAACATTTGAAGCAACTTACTTAACGGCGACTCAATCTGTAACCAACACTTGGTATCCAACTATTGTATGTGAATAAAGCGCATCAAAAACGTGGTAATTACTTGTGAAAGAGAGATAGGATTAAGAAGAAGAAGAAGCATTCTAGTTGAGAAATTAATTGCGCATTGGTATTAGTTAATTCTGTCTCTTCTGATCGAAACAATACTTGTGTGTACGTAGTGTGACAAGACTCCACTTAGCCACAGTCATCGCTGTGTCGACCGTGGCTCAACTCGTTAAGAGGTGAGATTACGATGCATAGCTTGATGCTAAGGCAGTGAGTTCAAATCACAGTACGACACCAAAAAATAAAAAAAATAAAAAGTTTTTCATATAGAGCAAATTAACAATATAAAATACTTTGTTAAATTGACACATAAATTAACCAACCACTGACTAGTCCCAGGAGGGGGACGAAACTGCGGCAGTCCGGTGTATCCCTTGTGTCCGTAAAATTTTTCAATAAAAATGTTTTCGTCTTCTTCTTCCTGTAAAGAGACTAACTAAAATAAAATTTTACAGTAATTAATTAAAAATTAATTACGATTGTCATTATCTGACGATTGCAAAACACTTTCTAACATAAAATTATTACTTTGTGTAACTTGACCCATATAGGGTTAATAATTTCAATTTCACCAAAAACATTCACACTCGGAAATTCACTGAATAATATGTTTTTAAAGGTCAAAAACGTTTGGTCAAAAATAACACTTAAAATAAAATTGGGACTGCAAACAATTGGGCTTGTTAGTTAGTTGTGTACTCTCTACTGCATATCCGAATTTAATAAAAATCGGGAAGATGTTATCCTGTAAATTTCCTAGTGGGTATTTTTTCTTTTTTTTAAAGAGAAAACAATAACACTATATTGATCAAGTTACGCAAAATAATAATTTTATCAAGTGAAAAAAAAAACAATTTGGTGATCAATTTAAAGGCTTTATAATCTTGAAGTCATAATTTAAATTAAGTTTCATGGGTGTTTTTTGTCCTCCGGCCGAATAAGGGTTAAAGATTTGTTTGAATAAAAGTATATAATTATAGTCTTATCAAATGTATGTGATACTTTTCCGAAAATTATTGAATGTGTTATTCCGTAAATTTCTTAGTACGTCTTTTTTTTTGGCAAAAAGTGTAAAAGTTATCTGTATATGGATGAAGTTACATAAAATAATTCTTTAAATCAAGTAAAGTGTTTTTTTTATCAATTTAAAAGTTTTACAATTTTGTAGTCCTAATTAAAGTTAAGATTCAAGGGTCTTTTTTGTCCACATGCCACTAAGGGTTAAATATGTTTTAAATAACAGTAGAGATTATTATAGTTAATAAATTTAAGCGACATTTTTTTGAAAATTATGCAAACTTTGATGAAAACATTAAAATTTTGTTCAATTTTTGACAAAATAAGATATTTTTATAAAATGTCCTGGAAAGGAGTAGCTCAAAGCAAAAACTTCGAATTATCATTTTATCAAGTTATCTTTTTTTTTGGTTTAATAACAACTATCTTATTATAAAAATAGCAATCGACATCTGTAAATTAGGCATTTTAAAAAATCTTTAAAATAAATTTTGAAACATGACGTTTTTCGTTCGTGATATCAAAAATATACACCTAAAATAAATAGATTTTGAAAAAGATATTTTAATAATTACTTTACGCTTATAATTCATGTACTATGTTATTGATGGTATCGAACCCATTATTTTATATTTTTAAATAATGTTAAATAAATATAATTTTAGTAAATTTAAGACAAATTTTCATACAAAAACTAATTGATTTTTTACTCCATTTTTTATCTCTTAAATGTGAAATTGTGCAGCGTAAAAAAATACAAGTCTTGTTTTTTTTTCTACTTTGCAACATATCCAAAGTTCGTCAAAATCTGTGGGCTCGGCTCAGGATATCTCCCTTACAGATATTTTTTTTTAAATATAAGAATTTATACGAATTTATACAATCGAAATTACTTTCGTCACAAATATATGAACAAAATACATCACTTTTAATTTATTTAAAAATATTATGAATATTAATGTAATCAAATTCAATCGACTGTCACGTGCTGTCCAATGTATATTAAAATATAATTATTACATCCAATTACACACAATTTAATATTAATAAAAACCTTTTAATTGCTTGTAAAGACTGAGATCGAAATAAGTGCAACACAAAAATGTAGCAATAACTTTTGAACACATAGATGACCATTTATTGCAAAAAATTTTAGGCATTATTGGCGATACGTGTTTAGTGGTTGTCATAGCTGTTTAGTAGTGTTTGCAATTATTCAACCTAGGCGGTTAATCGATTAAGGAATTATTCGAAAAATCGCTTAAATGCGATTAACCGGTTAATCGACAAAATTGTCGATTAATCGTTTCAAATGTATTTTTTTCCCAGGAAAACTTTGGTACTGGGTGCGATAAAGTATTGCATTACCTTGTAATGTGTACTCTTTACTTGTACAATTATTTTCCAACAAAAAGTAAGTGGTTACCGATACTTTGTAATGCATACTCCTTACCTTCAGCATTATTACGAAACATAAAGTAATGAGTTACCAATAGTTGGTTACATAATCCAATATATTGTAATGTATACTCCTTACATTCAACATTAATTTAAAACGTAAAGTAATGAGTTACCGATAATAGTACACTCATGGTTTGCCTTGTAATGATACCTAATTACCTTTTACATTACTTCAAAACATAAAATAATGACTTGCCGATCATCAATTACATAGTGCATGAATTATAAACGTAAAGTAATTATTTAAATATATTTTTGAAAATCTATTTATAGATACATTACTCTGTGATTTTTCGTAATCATGATGGTAAGGGGTATACTTTTTATATTACGAACAAAAAAACACGCAGTAAAATAATTAATTTACATTACATTTTATGCAATCAAATATTATATGTATCGATAGATCAGTTGGTAGAGTGTTTGCATAACTAATTGTTAACAACCAGAGACTCCAGGTTCGAATCCCAGCGTAACCAAGTTATTTATTTAATTAAAAAAAAATATATTTGTAATAATTTTTTTATTAAATTTTTTTTTATGCAAATCTATTTATAGACACATTACTTTTTCTCACCATGTAACCATATTAGTTAGCAGGTACTTTACCCCCTACAAGGTAATGAGTCCACCCATTACTTTTAAGCTCATTGCCTGTCAAATTCATTAGTGAAGTAAGGTGTAATATAATGAGTGGAGCCCAATGGTGATACATTACTTTACCCATTATTTGGTAATGTGTGGTTTTGCTGGGTTGGTTTTTTTTTATCAGTAATACAAAGAACTGATTTTTTTCTCTAGTGCAGTGTTATTTTAACGTCATATAGACAGTCGCAATTAATTTTTAATATACATTTGGCAATTTTTTTTTTGTAAAATGTCTAGTAAAGTTGACCGCGTAATATTAAAAAGTGCTTGTCGAGGATGATTAAAAGCATCCTGCGATATTTTAATGAAATTTCCCAGCAAAACCACACATTACCAAATCATGGGAAAAGTAGTGTATCGCCATAGGGCACATTACACCTTACTTCACTGATGAATTTTACAGGCGATGAGCCTAAAAGTAATCGGTGGACTCATTACCTTGTAGGGGGTAAAGTAACTGGTTACTTATATGGTTACATGGTGGGAAAAAGTAATGTGTCTATAAATAGATTTTCATAAAAAAAAATGCATAAAAAACTTTTTTTAAAGATATATTTTTTTTTTTTGATTAAAGAATAACTTTTTTTTTTTATTAAATAAATTACGTGGTCATGCTGGGTTTCGAACCTGGGGTCTTTGGCATTTAACAATTAGTTAGGCGAGAACTCTACCAACTGAGCTATCGATACATGTAATATTTTATTGCTTAATATGTAAGTGAGTTGTTGTGCTTCGTGTTTTCGTTCGTGATATCAAAAATATACACCTTACCCTCATGCTTACAAAGTAATGTGTATAAATAGATTTTCGAAAATATATATTAATGATTAATTTACTTTTATAATTCATGCATTATGTAATTGATGATCGGTAAGTCATTATTTTATGTTTTGAAGTAATGTAAAATGTAATGAGGTATCATTACAAGGTAATCCATAAGTGTTCAATTATCGGTAACTCATTACTTCTTGTTGGAAAATAATGATACAGGTAAGGAGTACGCAGTATTTTACCGCATTACTTTATCGCACCCATTACCAAAGTTTTGCTGGGTTGCCTAAGATTCTTGGGATTTTGTATTGAATCAATATAATACTACATTCATATTTAACTACAAAATACGTATTTTCGTTTTGTTAAAGTTTTCGATTTAAAATTTATATGGAATTTGAGTCGAAACATGAAAAAACGAAAATACATATTTTGGGGTTCAATTTCAAAATTAGATGTTTGTAAAAAATAAATTTCGGAATATTTTCTTTTAAAGCAAAAAAATTTTAAACTTTATTTACAACTGTGACAATTTAGCATTTTAACTGTCAATAAATTCATTATTGTTTTTAATTGAAAATATTATACAAAAAACTTTAAATTAACTGTTATTTCAAGCTATTTTTGGAATTTTCATGCCATTTGTGCCTTTTTGTAAAAATGTTATTTTTGTGATATTACGAATTAACTTTTTTATCATTTTAAACTTGCCCCGGTTATCGTATATGTTCAGTGGAAATAAATCCTAGTGCAAGTATTCACTAAAACAGCTTCTGAAACTGTTTCCAGCTAGATCTTACATTTTCACTGGAACATTTTTAAAAATTGTTGTGGTTGGGAACCGATTATAAAAAATATTACCCGGGAGAAGGAGTCATATGCCTACAGAATTAATTCGTAAATTAGTTAACAGTTAAGAGAAAACAATTCAAAATAAATTCAACCTTGTCTTAAAATACATTGAAATATTGGCCAACATTAATTTGAGTTTTTTAAAAAATCAAAACTGAATAAAAACATTGTCTATCTAACAGAATATGTATATAACTAAGGATCGCTTTCACTTGATTTTAAAAGAATTTGATGACATTTTATATAGCGTTTCTTTTTTTCTACTTTTTTTTCAGCCAAAGTTGTGAAAACTGACAAGTTTTGTGAAAAATCCATATAAAAAATGTAACCGGTTATTCGGGGCGAATAATTGTTTGAGTTTTAAATTATTTGTTTCGACAATAAAAGAAACATAGGCGACTAATCGAGAAATCTGTTAATCGATTAGCCGAAATGAAAACACTGCTGTTTTGTAAAGATCCATATATATATCTACTGTTCGAAGTGCTATGGACTCATTCCATATAAAACCAACTAAAAATATCCAATTTTCGACCTCTACACACCCTTTAATTTTAACCAAACTTGGTATGAAAGGTAAGTGTAATATAAATATGTCATCATAGAAGTTTTGTGTTGTTACCTCTAACGCGTGTGGAAATATATCGTTTTAAAATATGAAAAAAATCTAAACTTTAACAAAAGTAGTCGTACTTAATCGTCGATATATTTTTAACGGTTAAAGCTACGAAATTCACTGATACCTATTCCACTATGCTGTTGCCAAATTGATTTGTGTTACGTGATTCAGAGCTATGGATAAAAATCTACAAAAAGATACTAAATATAGTATAAAAAAAGATTTACACAAAAAAAATATTTATTGAAAAGAAATAAAAAAAAAAAGTTTTGCAAAATTAGTTAAACATAATTGTCCATATCCCTATGCTGTGTCCAAATGTATAAAAATAAAAAAAAAAAATAAAACCTTGAAATCCCCGAGAATCAAAATGCCATAAAAAAAAATTTGCCAACGGATATCCGTAATACTTGGCTTATTTAATACTTGAGATGTGTTTAATAAAATACTTGACAGCAAACACCAGGTTTTTGTTTTTGTTGAATAAAATTTTCAAAAATGCAAAAAAGTCACTTTTAGGTAAACCCAAAATATTTATTAATTTTTTTGACACAAAGTTAGGGTAAGTTAGCGATTTTCTGGGAAAGTAATATTTTTTTATCTGAGTAGTTATGATTAAACCCAACACAAAAATTATTTTATATTTTTTTAATTTTGAAGAAAAAAAAATTGTAATTTTTTTTTAATGAAAATGAAAATTATTCAAGTTCGAGGCCATACTCTATATTTCTTCATTAGGATATTGTCCTAACAAATAATCTATAGAGTTTTTTTGTTTTCAAATTTATTATTTGACCCTTTCAGGAATGTGTTGATAGATCTATTTAGGGAATTTTCTAGGTTCCCATCATCAGAACACGTTTTGAAAGTGGTAACCATCTCATGCCAAACATCAAACATACATATGAACTAGTTTACTCACTACATGAGAACTAATATACATATGAGTTTGAAGTTAAAGATTATAACCATTGATCAAAAAATAAATTGAAAACTTGTTTGATGTGCAAGATCCACCTATGGTGGATATTCAATACACGTTTTTTTTATGTTTCTCTCCCCTTTTTATATTTTGTTTACTTTGTAAGCAAAACAAGTGGAAGTAAACTTGGCGGTACTCTGCCTTTTATACAAGTTTGTTATAATTTTTATTAAAAATAAAAATTATGTTTTTTTCGACCTTTAATTGTGCAATGAAAATGAAAATTATTCAAGTTCGAGGCCATACTCTATATTTCTTCATTAGGATATTGTCCTAACAAATAATCTATAGAGTTTTTTGTTTTCAAATTTATTATTTGACCCTTTCAGGAATGTGTTGATAGATCTATTTCGGGAATTTTCTAGGTTCCCATCATCAGAACACGTTTTGAAAGCGGTAACAATCCCATGCCAAACATCAAACATTCATATGAACTAGTTTACTCACCTAATTCGTACCTCCTGACTCCAGTTTTAGTAACTGTTTTGACCGTTTAACTATTTGAAAATTTCATATTTTGTAACTTGTTTTTGCCAAACACTATCAATACCCGTAAATAATTTTTTTGCATTTTTTTTTGGCCCGAGTAAATAAATAAACTAAATATTTAATCATAATAGTCACCAAAACAACGCCTAGTTTAAGTGA
>CM037851.1:162527454-162584862 GCA_021234595.1 Delia radicum | reverse complement strand
ATTACTTTTTCCCACCATGTAACCATATAAGTAACCAGTTTCCTTTACCCCATACAAGGAATGAGTCCACCGATTACTTTTAGGCTCATCGCCTGTAAAATTCATCAGTGAAGTAAGGTGTAATGTGCCCTATGGCGATACATTACTTTACCCATGATTGGTAATGTGTGGTTTGCTGGGGAAATTTCATTTAAAATATCGCAGGATGCCTTTGAATCATCCTCGACAAGCACTTTTTTAATATTACGCGGTCAACTTTACTAGACATTTTACAAAAAAAATTGTCAAATGTATATTAATTAAAAATTAATTGCGGGAGTCTATATGACGTAAAATAACACTGCACTAGAGAAAAAAATCAGTTCTTTGTATTATTGATAAAAAAAACCAACTCAGCAAAAAACACACATTACCAAATAATGGGTAAAGTAATGTATCGCCATAAGTCTCCACTCATTATATTACACCTTACTTCACTAATGAATTGACAGGCAATGAGCTTAAAAGTAATGGGTGGACTCATTACCTTGTAGGGGGTAAAGTACCTGGTTACTAATATGGTTACATGGTGAGAAAAAGTAATGTGTCTATAATAGATTTGCCATAAAAAAATTTAATAAAAAAATTATTACAAATATATTTTTTTTTTTGATTAAATAAATAACTTGGTTACGCTGGGATTCGAACCTGGAGTCTCTGGTTGTTAACAATTAGTTATGCAAACACTCTACCAACTGATCTATCGATACATATAATATTTGATTGCATAAAATGTAATGTAAATTAATTATTTTACTGCGTGTTTTTTTTGTTCGTAATATAAAAAGTATACCCCTTACCATCATGATTACGAAAAATCACAGAGTAATGTATCTATAAATAGATTTTCAAAAATATATTTAAATAATTACTTTACGTTTATAATTCATGCACTATGTAATTGATGATCGGCAAGTCATTATTTTATGTTTTGAAGTAATGTAAAAGGTAATTAGGTATTATTACAAGGCAATCCATGAGTGTACTATTATCGGTAACTCATTACTTTACGTTTTAAATTAATGTTGAATGTAAGGAGTATACATTACAATATATTGGATTATGTAACCAACTATTGGTAACTCATTACTTTATGTTTCGTAATAATGCTGAAGGTAAGGAGTATGCATTACAAAGTAACGGTAACCACTTACTTTTTGTTGGAAAATAATTGTACAGGTAAAGAGTACACATTACAAGGTAATGCAATACTTTATCGCACCCAGTACCAAAGTTTTCCTGGGAAAGAAATACATTTGAAACGATTAATCGACAATTTTGTCGATTAACCGGTTAATGGTTAATCGCATTTAAGCGATTTTTCAAATAATTCCTTAATCGATAAACCGCCTAGGTTGAATAATTGGAAACACTAGTAAACAGCTAGGACAACTACTAAACACGTATCGCCAATAATGCCTAAAATTTTTTGACAAAAGTCGTTCCTTCTTTTACATTAGTATAAAATTGCATAAAATTGTGTTCAAAAAATGGCCACCTATGTTAAAATTGGTGGAATATGTTCGAAGTTATTGCTACATTTTTGTGTTGCACTTATTTCGATCTCAGTCTTTACAAGCAATTAAAAGGTTTTTATTAATACTAAATTATGTGTAATTGGATTGTAATAATTATATTTTAATATACATTGGACAGCACGTGACAGTCGATTGAATTTGATTACATTAATATTCATAATATTTTTAAATAAATTAAAAGTGATGTATTTTGTTCATATATTTGTGACGAAAGTAATTTCGATTATATAAATTCGTATAAATTTTTATATTTAAAAAAATATCTGTAAGGGAGATATCCTGAGCCGAGGCCACAGATTTTGACGAAATTTTGATATGGCAAAGTAGCAAAAAAAAACTGACATGTATTTTTTTTAAGCTGCACAATTTCACATTTAAGGGTTAAATAGTGGAGTAAAAAATTAATTAGTTTTTGTATGCAAGTATGCCTTAAATTTACTAAAATTATATTTATTTTACATTACTTAAATATATAAATAATGACTTAACGATCATCAGTAACATACTGCATGAATTATAAGCGTAAAGTAATTATTAGAATATCTTTTTGAAAATCTATTTATAGACATATTACTTTGTAAGCATGACGGCACGGTGTTTATTAAGGTGGGTCTGTCCAAATACAAGAAAAAAAAGTTGAGCCAGTCACCCCCTAGCATTAAAGATATGTTAAATACGATTCTAGAAATATTGTTTTTTTTTTACCACGCCCCCTACATACCGCCCTTTTTGTTTTTTTTGTGCACTGCGTCGTCATTTGAAGTCCGATCTTAACATAATGCATATCGTTGTTCATGGATTGACAATAGCTACATTTCTCTCTGTTGTGATTTTTGACTCTGACGTCAAATTCTAGTTGAGATTTCCGATATCTGGTTTCCTACCCCCACTAATGAACAATTATTTTTAACTAAACATATTTTTTTTTCTTAATTCTATGAAACTTTCGCTTTGAAAATATTTATTTTTTTCACAAACAAGAAAGTTACAGAGGTTTAAAAAATCAAAATATAATTATGGGTCAAATTCGACTTGTTAACATTTACAACAACAAAAAATTTTTTTTTTTCAATTTTAAAATAATTTATATCAACTTTTCATTTTATTTGCTTATTTTGTAATATTTCCTTATACAAGGTGGCGCAAAAGTAATCCTCCTATCAAAAAATGCTTTAAATTTTGCGATTGGCCCCCAATGTCAGTTCTGTTTTGACATTTGTGTAGTAAACACATGCGAAATACACGTTAATAAACAATGTTACGCTACACTGCTCCAGAACGCGGAATATTGGTGACTATTTATTTGACCAATACTCGGTCGGTGACTTTGGCACAACGAGAATTTCGTCGCAGATTTCCTGGCCGTCCAACGCCTACTGGTGAAACACTGCGACGTTTAGCCGCTCGCCTCGAAGAGACTGGCACAACACGAGATGCTGCCAGGCGTGGCAGACCCCGGAGCAGCCGTTCTGCAGAGAATATTGCTGCTGTAGCCGAGGATGTCATGGAAGCGCCGTCGACATCGACCAGACGACGTGCCACGCAAATGGGTATCAGTCGACGGTCTTTACAGCGAATTTTGGTACAAGATTTGAAGATGTTTCCGTACAAAGTCCAGACGGTGCATCAGCTGTTAGCTGCTGACCGCCAATCGCGTGTAACATACGCTCAAGCCATCCTTAATCACCACCAAGAGGAAGATGATTTTTCATCAAAATAATCATGAGTGATGAGGCCCATTTCCATCTTAGCGGGTAGGTAAATAAGCTAAATTTACGCTTCTGGGGCACTGAAAATCCGCGTGTAACCCACGAAGAGCCATTACACCCGCTCAAGGTCACTGTATGGTGTGCTGTTTTCGCTGGAGGAGTCATCGGACCTTTTTTCTTCGAAGACGTCGCGGGCCAAACGGTTTTTGTGAATGGTGAGCGCTACAGAGCAATGATCAACGAGTTCTTTTTGCCGCAACTTGATGAATTGGGATTGGAAAACATGTGGTTCCAACAGGACGGTGCAACGGCACACACTGCACGTGCCACAACCGATATGCTGAAGGATGCATTTCCCGGGCGCCTAATCTCCCGTTTTGGCGATTTGCACTGGCCAGAAAGATCGCCTGATTTGACCGCTCCAGACTTCTTTTTGTGGGGCTTTTTGAAGTCGCGGGTTTATGTCAACAAGCCTCAGACTCTTGCAGCTCTTAAAGACAATATCCGTCAAGAATGTGAGGACCTATCGCCGGAAGTTTTGGCCAAAGTGATGGAAAATGCCATAAAAAGGGCTCAAATGACAATCAACTGTGGCGGCGGCCATTTACATGACATCATATTCTCGACTTGATGTAAAAAAAAATTAAAATACCAAATAAAAATAATCCACAAGAAGAATCAAAGTTTTTAATTTTTTTTTAAATTACAGCCAAAAAACATCGGAAGGTTATTTTTTGCGCCACCTTGTATTTTATCTTGTTTTGAAATTATTTTCTAATAATAAAGGGTCCGCCAAATAACTTTTTTTTTTTGAAAATGCTATCAAAAAACTACTTAATATTTTCTCAAATGTCTTTTTTTATTTGAAAGTACAATCCTTCCGGTTAATAATGGAAAATAATTTCATTCAAATGGCTGCCTCGGCTGGCCATGCAGTAGCCTACACGATCGGTACAATTTTTAAGCAGATTATCTATTGTGTGCAGCTGTATTTCACCAATGGCTTCCTGTTCCATCCTGTTGAACCCAAATGTTGCCAATATCCTCCTCTTCAATTTTTGTGAACAAAAATTCGTTCAACATGGCCCGATAACGATCAGCATTAACTGTAACGGCCACTCCTTGCTCATTTTCGAAGAAAAACGGCAATTTTCGCACACATTCTGCAACATTACCATGATTTTCAAAGTAATGTCGCAATATTTCCCAGCGTTGTTCAAGCGTATACACAACCATATTCGTTCAGCGGAAGGATAAAACTAATTATCTGTCAAATCAGACATGAGGTAAGTGTTACCATTCACGAAATAAGCACTAGTTGAAAAAAAAACGTTAGATGGCGGACCCTTTATATTTTTTTTTAAATATTTTTTTTTAACTTATTCTTTGAAAATACCTGTACACCTATCCCTCGATTTACACGATACTTTTTTTATACGATTTCGCTTTATCACGATTTTTTTATTTCTTGTGTAAATCGAGGAATATGGAAATTACCTCGATTTACACGATTATTTTTGAATTATTTAATTAAGAAACCTTTGTATACATATTAACGTTAATGTAAAATGAAAAAAAAAACGTGAAAAAAATATTATAAAATTTATATAAATAAATCGGGTTATATATAATACCACTGGTATTTCTTGTAAAGCTCAACTCGTTAAGAGGTGAGATTACGATGCATAGCTTGATGCTAAGGCAGTGAGTTCAAATACCAGTACGACACCAAAAAAAAAAAGTTTTTCATATAGAGCAGATTAACAATATAAAATACTTTGTTCAATTGACACATAAATTAACCACTGACGAGTCCCAGGAGGGGGACGAAACTGCGGCAGTCTGGTGTGTCCCTTGTGTCCGTAAAATTTTTCAATAAAAATGTTTTCTTCTTCTTCTTCCTGTAAAGAGACTACCTAAAGTAATATTCTACAGTAATTAATATAAAATTAATTACGATTGTCATTATCTGACGGTTGCAAAACACTTTCTAACTTTAAAAATTACTTTTTTTCGATTTACACAATTTTCCATACAAATTTTTTTGAATTGGATTTACACGATTTTTTCTGGAACGTATCTATCGTGTAAATCGAGGGATAGGTGTATAACTAATTTTAATTTTATTTATTGTTTCGTCAAATAAATAAAAAAACTAATACAAACATATAACATATAAATATTATATACATAATGTGTTTTTAATAAACTATATAGAGTCGAAAGCAAAGCAGAAATATTCGATGAAAATAATATAAAAAGCACCAGCGGTCCTGGATAATGTTGTCTAGTTTGGTCTAGAGTTACATAGTATATATTGATTTTTTTCAACATCTATAACTTTCTTGTTTATGAATAAAAATAAGTACTTTCAAAGCAAAAGTTTCATAGAATTTAAAAAACTTGATTTTTGGTTAAAAATAGTTGGACCTTAGGGAGTTAGGAAACCATATATCAGAAATCTCAACTAGAATTTGACGTAGTAGTCAAAAATCACAAAAGCGAGAAATGTATCTCTTGTCAATCCATGAACAACGATATGCATTATGTTACGATCGGACTTCAAATGGCGACGCAGTGCACAAAAACCAAAAGCCCGGTATGTAGGGGCGTGGTAAAAAAAAAAAATATTTCTAAAATCGTATTTAATTTATCTTTAATCCTAAGGGTGACTGACTCAACTTTTTTTTTTTCGACCCACCCTAGTGTATATATTTGATATCACGAACGAAAAACGTCTTTTGTAAAATTTAGTTTAAAGATTTTTTAAAATGCCTAATTAAATCCACCACAAGTCTCAGCAGATATGCATTATGCTTAGCAACACCAAGTAGATGATTTTCTTGATAAGCCAATAACTATAGCAGAGTTGAAAGAAGTATTAGAGAAGGCAAAACTGAACACCTGGGGAGGACAGAGTACCTTATGAGTTCTTTAAAAATGCACCCGAAGAATTGTTAAAAGAAATGGTGAAATCATGCAACCTGGTACTGGATGGAGAAGAAATAGATAATAGCTTTTTAAAGAGCATAATCTTAGCAATACACAAGAAAGGTGACAACAAGCTGCCAGAAAAACTATCGTGGTATTTCATTTATGAATTGCCTGCCGAAGATAATGATGGGACTTATCGCCGAACGATTATCATCATTAGCTGACCGCAACAAAATAATAAATGAATACCAATCGGGATTCCGCAAAAACTATTCAACCTCAGACAATATTTACAATATTGCATCTATTGTAAATCTGAATTTCAATGAGAATAAGAAAACTTATGCATTTTTTGTGGATTTCAAGGCTGCCTTTGACAAAGTTCCACGCAAAGCATTAATATACAAGCTACATACTATGGGAGTTTCATCGAAAGTAGTCAGATTTATAGAAAAAATTTACGAAGATATAATCAAGAAGATAGATCAACTGGTGTCAAACAAGGATGTCTACTGTCACCATTGCTATTTACATTCTACCTAAATGATCTGCACGAGTTTCTAGGTAATGGCACAAATGTTGGTGGCATAAACATTAGGCTCTTGCTGTATGCGGATGACATAGTTATTTTAGCAGACAAAGTGAATGTCTTACAGCAAATGATTTATAAATTAGAGGATTACTGCAAACTATGGAACGTGGAGGTTAATCTAAGCAAATCTCATATAATGGTATTTAGGAAAGGTGGAAAAATAGCTAGAAATGAAAAATGGATTTTTAATGGAAATACAATCAGTATAACTTCGGAGTATTGTTATTTGGGAGTGATATTGACACCGAAGATGGTGTTTACAAAGCATGTTGAAACAAGAAATCTGTCAGCAAAAAACAGTATCAATGTCACTTGGAATAACTTTCTCAGAAAAGGTAATATATCTCTCAAATCTAAATGCAAATTATTTCTAGCGGTATGTAGAGCTGTGCAGACATACGGTGCTCAAGTATGGGGTTAATCACATTTTGATATTGTGGACAAGCTATCTACTTACTTTATCAAAAAGATCTTGAGGATGCCAAACTTTACCCCAACATATATCCTTATGCTGGAAGCAGGATTTGAAAATGGGCATCTATTTACGTTAGAATTGCATCTAAGATATGTAGCCAAAACTCTTTTTGAATATAATGAATATAAATTTAAATTTATTTACCCAAATATTTTGGGTAAATAAATTATATGTGATAGGATCAGAATTTGGTATTGCATGGACACATAATTATTTAAATAAAAGACAATATTATCACAATAAAGTTAATCTACTACAGTCATTAAAAGCAAAATACCTTAACAATATAGAAACTCAAGTAAGTCAGACTAGCAGATTTTATAAAAACTTGGACACAAACGCTGGATAACGGTATATAACAGAAGGCAGTACTCAAGAAACAATAACTTGGATATTAAAGGCTAGAAGTGATTTGATAGAGCTAAATGGAAATAGATTTCAAGCTAATGCATCAACTGTATGTTCTCTTTGTAATATGAATGAAACGGAAAATATACAACATTTTCTAGGTAGATGTCAAGCGTTAAGAGAATTCAGACTAATGGTTTTCAAAAAGGTTTTACTTCAGGAAAATGAAATAGTGAATATTGTAAACGGATTTAGTGTAGATTGGAAATTCATAGCTAATTATGTGAAAACTTGTATTCGATACAGAAAATTTTTATTAGATTAATTTAATCTTTAATTAAATATCATGTATATCTTGCACGTGTAAATTTGTATATGTCGACTGACGACCATATGTCAATGTCGTACTTATTTAATTTTTATTTTTTATTATATTTTTTAAATTTATGCTTAAATTTTTATGTATATTGCTTAAATAATTTTTAAATAAAAAATAATATTACTACATTACTACTACAAATGCCCAATTTACAGATTTCGATTGCTTTTTTTATAATAAGATAGTTGTTATTAAACCAAACAAATAAAATAAAATAAATGGATAAAATGATAATTCGAGTTTTTGCTTTGAGCGACTCCTTCCCAGGACATTTTATAAAAATATCTCATTTTGTCAAAAACTGAACAAAATTTTAATGTTTTCATCAAAGTTTGCATAATTTTCAACAAAAATTCCGCTTAAATTTATAACCTATAATTATCTCTACTATTATTTAAAAATATTTAGCCCTTAGTGGCATGGGGACAAGAAGGACCCATGAATCTTAATTTTAATTAAGACTACAAAATTTTAAATTGATAAAAAAATACTCTACTTGATTAAAAGAATTATTTTATGTAACTTCATCCACATAGAGATGACTTTTACACTTTTTGCCAAAAAAAAGACCTACTAGGAAATTTACGGAATAGCACATTTAATAATTTTCGGAAAAGTATCATTTACATTTGATAAGACTATAATTATAATTACTTTTATTCAAAGAAATCTTTAACCCTTATTGGCCGGGGGACAAAAAACACCCATGAAACTTAATTTAAATTATGACTTCAAGATTATGAAGCCTTTAAATTGATCACCAAATTGTTTTTTTCACTTGATAAAAAATATTGTTTTGTGTAACTTGATCCATATAATGTCAATGTTTTCTCTTTAAAAAAAATGCCCACTAGAAAATTTACAGAATAACATCTTTCCGATTTTTATTAAATTTGGATATGCGGTAGAGAGTATACAACTAACTAGTAAGGCCAATGTTATATGGTTTGATAAAATGAAGTATTTTTGGAGATTTTGGGTTCAAAAATAAAGTTCACATAAAATAGTGTGTATAAGTAAAAAATAGCATCAGCCAGTGTTCCAAATGTATTTTATTCACTGTTGCAGATAAATAAAAACTTATTGATATAATTTTGTAGCTCTTAAATCTCTACATTCAGAATATATAATTTAAAAAGCGTGCAATTTTAGTAGAAGTTATACTAAAACAAAACTAATTAAAAATTTATCAAATATATGATATATCTATATAGAGTCCTAAATATCACTTAAAAACACAATATTTTGAAATGCTTTAAAAGCTGTTTTAAAGTGCTAGACTGTTAGATTACATTGCTCTTTGAACCGTAATAATTGGATGAAAAATGTATTTTTGACGAATTTTTAAAAAACGCTTGTCAATTTGAATGGTTTTGGGCATATTAGGTATAAAACGTTTCACGTAAACTGAGAGAAATTTAAAAAAATATTTAGGTGGAATTGTTACGCTACTTAAGCCTACAAAGTTACATTAATATCTGGAATAAGTTGGAACAAAAACTTGTGGTTTTTAATCAAAGATTCCATACCAGTCAAAATGTCTGGTCCGGTCATTCTACACATTCTAACTAACAAGCGCAATTGTTTGTAGCCCCAATCTTATTTTAAGTGCTATTTTTGACCAAACGTTTTTAACCCTTAAAAACATGTTATTCTGTAAATTTCCGAGTGGATATTTTTTTGGTGGAAATGAAAGTATTAACCCTATATGGGTCAAGTTACATAAAATAATAATTTTTGTCAAGTGGAAAAAGTTTTTTATAATCTTTATAATCTTGAAGTTTCATGGGTCTTTTTTATCCCACGGCCAATAAGGGTTAGCGATTTTTTTGAATAAAAGTTAATATAATTATAGTCAAATGTAAGTGATATTTTTTTTTGAAAATTATGAAGGGTGTCATTCTGTAAATTTCCTAGAGGGTCACTTTTTTATCCAAGAGTGTAAAAGTTAACCCTATATGGATCAGGTTACATAAAATAATTATGACTATGACTATGAAGTGAAGATTTTTTTATAAGTTTAAAAGCTTTACAAGCTTGCAGTCATAATAATATAAGGTTTCATGGGTCTTTTTTGACCCCAGGTCAGTAAGCTATAAATAGTTTTTTTAATAACGGTAAAGATAATTATAGTCTTAATAAATTTAAGTGAAGAAAAACTATGCAACAATGGTGAAAACATTTAAATTTTGTTTAGTTTTGAACAAAATAAGCTATTTTCATAAATTGTCCTGGAAAGGATTCACTTAACCTACAAACTTGAATTATCATTTTTTCACTTTTTTTCTGTAACAACAACTATTAAATTTATTATAAAAGTCTGCGAATTAGGAATTTTAAAAAATCTTTAACATTAATTTATAAAAACGACGTTTCTGCATTTTTATGCAGAAACTTGTGCATTTTTATCAAATTCGTGGGTGTGTAATGACAAGTTTATTTTTAAGGAATACCCTACTCTGCAATAATGACTTTCCTATTTGCCAACTTTATTATAAAATCATTTCATATTTAAAATATTTCTTGTATATTTTTCCACGGACTATATTGAATTTCAAATGTCACTTCAAATCTTTTTCATTGAGCTGACATTAAAATATAATAAAAAATTATAATCGAAATGTAGGAAATAACCATTAATCCAATAAACATGAATTAATGAGAAGTCACTATTGTGACATAACAAATTTCATATACAAGTTTAAAAAAAAAGGATTTATCCAACGAATTTACTAGAAATGCAATAACTCATAGACTCTTTCCTAGTTACACTTTAAACTTATGCCAAAGAAATACCAACGAATTGCATGCAACCAATGAATTGCTAAAATCTCATACCAAGCAGTTAAAAATATTGCACAAAGTTAAATGAAAAGTAATAAAATGAAATAAGTAAAACAGGTTCCATACAATGAAAAACTACTTCCGTAAAATTTTATTTATATGCTGCTTCCGATTTTGGGCTACATCAATGACTTACAGGAGCAAGTCAAGAGGTTTCCGTTACAAGACACCACGATGATGGTTAACAAAAAATCGCTTAATTCGTTATTAAATGCAAAAAAAACCTGTTAAGTTTACATATTTTAATTAGAGGCACTATGCTATGAATATTTGAGACTGTAGTTCGGAGTGCTTTAACAATGCACAATGGGGCAAAAGTGTAAAAAGTAAAAATATCATAAAACGCCGAAATAGGTGTTCACTTATTTTCCATTTACTATCAAAATATATACCTTTCATTAAGATATGGAATTTCATACAGTAAAGGGTTACGATTACAGTTATTATTGCCCATAGTGCACTTTTGCATGTAGCCGTAAACATGAGGCAATTGTAATACATTTTTATCTTCTGCATAATATGTTGTTATTTTAAAATACTTTCAAAAAGTTTTTTGCATTTTAAGTTTTTAGTTGAAAGTGCAACAATTGCAAAATGATTGCATTTGTGTGTATACGTGTAGATTTAAATACCCACTGAAGTTTAAGTTCAAGTTGTGTGAAAAAGTGTGTTGCGTAATAAACCTGATTTAATATCAATAAATGGAATACAATTTTCGGTTGTTGCCAATTTCTGTGGCACAACATACTTTTTCTTAAGGCCGAATACATTTTTTTTTTTGTTATCTACAAGGAAGTTTAATATTTGGCGGCGGATTTAAATCCACAAAAATATAAAGTAATTTATTACAAATATTTTTCACTCCTTTTAATTTTTTCATTATGTATTTAAGTTTATTAACTCAATTTAATAATACTCTACAAAATTCATATAAAAAACTTATGTCATTATTAAATGTTTCGCTATGTTTGTTGGCTTTTTGTTATACTATTTAACAAAGTCACACTCTATAAATTTTGTCATGCAAATCGATACTAACAATGTGTTAGTAAAGTTAATGGACAAATTGTAATGGACACATTTTAATGGGCAAACTAGTTTTAAAATAGTCTAAAGTTTAATATATTTAGGTTGCTAAAAGCAAATATCAGAAAAACATAATTGACGTTTAGTTCAGAGTATGCAAAAGTTTTAAATAAAACCGTGAAATTGAACTTGTAAAAAAATTTTATATTGTAAAATAGCGTGAAAATTTAAATAGGGCATAGTTTTACAAGTTTTTTTTTTACTGCGTATCAAACTAATTTACTTAACTATATTAAAACGGGAATGTTAAGGGGGTTTTTCTAATTTTAATGGTGTTTAAATAGCCAGCATTTGCTTGATTAATGTTTAAATTTACCTCTTAATAGTTCATACCACGAGGGCGGATCAATAAGTCCATGACTTTTCGAACTTCCCTCGTAGTTATAAGAAATGCAACAACTGCTCCCATCATGTACCACCTGTTAATAGACTACTGTCAAATTTTGAGCACGTTCCGTCATTTCTTTGCGTTTAAACAGCTGTTCAAAACATACAACCTCGTGGATTTTTTTAAAAATGGAAAAAAGTGAATTTCGAGTGCTCATACAACATTATTTTTTGCGAAAGAAAACGTCAATAAAACCAAGGAATATCTTGATAAATACTATGGGGACTCTGCACCATCGATTTCAATGGTAAAAAAGTGGTTTACTGACTTTCGTTGTGGTCGCACAAGTACAAATGACGCTGAACATTCTGGACGGCCAATTGAGGTCAATACACCCGAAAATGTCGAAAAAATCCACGATATGGTGTTGGCCGATCGAAGAGTAAAAGTGCGTCAGATTGTTGATGCCATAGGCATTTCATATGGCAGTGTGGTTTCGATTTTAAATGATCAGTTGGATTTAAGAAAGCTGACTGCAAGATGGGTGCCGCGTTTGCTCTCAATTAACCATAAACGTAATCGTGGCCAATAAAGTGATGGCAACAGTTTTTTTGGGATGCACGCGGTATAATCCACATCGATTACCTTTAAAAGGGAAAAACAATAAACGGCGAATGTTATGCCAACTTATTGGACCGATTTAACGAGGCCAAGAAATGCCTATTTTATGGACCCCAAAAAATCCTATTTTTTGGAATTGATACAAAAATTGGAGAATCGTAAGACTAAGTGTACTGAGCTAAAATGAGATTATGTTGAAAACTTTTTTTTTTTCCAAAAGAAAACTGTGTTTTATTCAAAAAGTCACGGACTTATTGATACGACCCCTCGTATATTCGATACTCTATCTAACTTCATTCAAGGAAATTTGGAAATTTTGAAATTGGCTAATCAATTTTGTATGCATACTTTATAAAGAAAAGTTTAACATGTATTGAACTTTCGACGTACTTTTTTTTATTTGTTGTTAACAAACTAGTACTAATTTTTGGTTAACAGTGCGCTTCACAACAAAATATTCAACACAAAACACTAGAATGACCGATATTTGTTTATAAAGTGATTTTTTATATATGTATATAACTTTGAAATGGAATAAAAAAAGATGAATTTTTAAATTGACATGAAATTTACTGAATTCGAAAGATAATCTTCTGCCTCGGACGTAGTCTAATCTGGAGGTCCAATTTTCGATGACTTTTTCCAACATTTGTGGCCGTATATTGGCAATAACGAGGCGAAAGTGGTCAATCGTTTCGGGCTTATCGGCGTAGACTAGCGACTTCACATATCCCCACTGTAAATAGTTCAGCGGCGTTAAATCGCACGATCTTGGAGGCCAATTCACTGGTCCGAAAGTGAAACTATGCGGTTACCAAACGTTTCCTTCAATAAATCAATTGTTTCACGAGCTGTGTGACATGTTGTGCCGTCTTGTTGAAACCACAGCTCCTGCACATAATGGTTGTTCAATTGATGAACGAAAAAGTCAGTAATCATGGCTTTACAGCGGTCACCATTGACTATAACGTTTCTGATCAGCATCGTTTTAAAAAAGTACGGACCAATGATTCCACCAGCCATAAAGCACACCAAACGGTCAGTTTTTCTTTATGCGATGGTGTCTCAACATACACTTGAGGATTGCCATCACTTCAAATACGGCAGTTTTGTTTATCAACGTATTCATTTAACCAAAAGTGAGCTTCATCGCTAAAACAAAATACGCTTATGAATATCGGGATCAACGGCAAACTTGTTTTGGGCCCATTCACCGAATCTACGAATTGCTAGGTGATCGTGTGGCTTCAATTGCTGCATGAGTTTTATTTTGTGAAGATCTTTCCGCAAAATCTTTCATAAAGTAGATGGACACATATCAAATTCCTGTGCACGATGGCGGATAGACTGATTGGGGTCTTCCTCTACGCTCTACAGCAGTAATGACTGCTTCTCTGTGGATGCATGTTATCATTTAGAGTAATCGTGGTGCGAAAACGTTCCATAGTTAATCGAATTAATTGCTCAGATGAACGATTATGTTGACCGTAAAATGGACGTAGTGCGCGATACGTATTTCGAACACAACCATAATTTTCAAAATAAATTTGCACAATTTGGAAGCGTTGTTCAGGCGTCAGTCTATTCATGTTGAAATGCCAAACCAAACTTAACATAAATCACTTGGCAGCTGACAAAATGGCCTCCAGTTAAAAAAGTGTTGCCTATAGAGTTTTTGTTTTCAAATTTATTATTTGACCCTTTCAGGAATGTGTTGATAGATCTATTTCGGGAATTTTCTAGGTTCCCATCATCAGAACACGTTTTGAAAGCGGTAACAATCCCATGACAAACCTCAAGCATTCATATGAACTAGTTTACTCACTACATGAGAACTAATATACATATGAGTTTGAAATTAAAGATTATAACCATTGATCAAAAAATAAATTGCACAATTAAAGGTCGAAAAAAAATAATTTTTATTTTTAATAAAAATTATAACAAACTTGTTGTCAAAAATATTTTATTTTAATTAGATTATAGTGATATATTATCATCTTATTCAGAAATGTACTAAACAAAAATTTATCAAAATATGATATTTCTATATAGTGTAAATATCACTTAAAAAACACAGCATTTTGAAATGCTTTAAATGCAGTTTTAAAGTGCTAGACTTTTTGATTACATTGCTGCTTTAACCGTAATAATTGTATGAAATATGTATTTTTGACGAATTTTAAAAAAACACTAGTCAATTTGAATTGGTTTTGCGCATAGTAAGTATAAAAAAATGTTACGCTACTTAATCCTACAAAAGTCACATTAATATCTGAAATAAGTTGGAACAAAAACTTGTAGTTTTTAATCAAAGATTCCATACCAGTCAAAATATCTGGTCCGGTCATTCTACACAGAGAGAATTTCTTGGACCAGTTTTAATGAAATTTTTTCACTAAACTGTTGAAGTTTTCTTCAACATTTTTTTTATTGTATCTTTATTTACAATCTATTTTACAATATTAAGTAAATTATATAAAAAGGGGGTAATTAACTTACGTTATTAGGTTTCAGTAAACCTAAGAACCTTATATAATGTGAACTATTTACATTATTTACATATTTACAATATTATTTTCTATATGGCAAATCTAATACATGGAATCTTTTTAGTCTTTTAATCTCTTCTGAATCGTCCAGTAATGTAATAGCTACAGTATTTGGATGGTTACTGAGCCTTTCTAGGTAACGAGAACTAAATCTGTTTATTTTGTTTTTATGGTTGGAATCAGGAGATCCTTATGAATATGGTGATTTGTTTATATACCAAGATGCTTTAACAATTTGTCGTAGTGTTTTAGATTGGTATCGTTGTAAAATTTCTACGTTAGAATTACTTGTAGTTCCCCATAACTGTATAGCATATGTCCAAACAGGTTTCAATATAGCGTTATAAATTTTGATTTTGTTTTCAAGCCTGAGTTCAGACTTTGGTCCTAACAGCCAATACAACTTTTTCGTTTGTATATTTAAATGTTCTCTTTATTTTTTGATGTGATCTTTCCATGTTAGTCTTCTATCCAGATACATTCCTAAGTATTTGACACTATTGGATCAGGTATTTGGGATCCATTTATATAAACCGGCGAACAATCGTTTTTTCTCAAAGTAAATGTAATATGTACTGATTTTTCAGTATTAACTACAATTTTCCATTTTTTTAGCCATATATCTAGCATATCTAGTTCTCTTTGTATTTTTGTTGAAGCTATAATAGGAGATTCATCTGAGGATATTACAGCTGTGTCATCAGCATATGTTGCAATTATTACATCTTCAGTTAGAGGCATATCTGATGTAAAAATTGTTTATAGGATGGGACCTAGAACACTGCCCTGAGGTACACCTGATTTTATATGACAAATTTTAGAAAATTCATCCTTTACTTTTACATAAAACTTTCTGTTATGTAAATACGGTGTAAGTATTAAATACATTGGTGTTGGTAAAAAAGATTTAAGTTTAAACAAGAGACCTTGGTGCCAAACCCTATCAATGCCAGTTTAACATCTAAAAAGACAGCGGAGCTACATATATAATTTTCTTTCAAAAGAGTCAGTAATTATATCAACTACTCTATGGATTTGTTCTAGAGTCCCATGTTGATGCCGAAATCCGAACTGGTGTGCCGGAATTATGGTTTCTTTTTCCAAATGTGGCAACAACCGATATGACAACAATCGTTCAAACAATTTTGAAAAGGTAGGCAGCAAACTAATAGGTCGGTACGAATTTATTTCATTTTCTGGCTTATTGGGTTTATGAATCATAATGATTTCCGCACATTTCCATTGTGTTGGAAAATAAGACAATCTCAATATGGAATTAAAAATGAGAGTCAAAAACAGCATGGACTTTTTGGATAAATTCTTAACTACAATTGCGTTGATTCCGTCATAACCTGGAGATTTCGTATTATTTAGCTTAAGAATATCTTTTTTCACTTCAAATGGAGAACTTGATTTAATTGGAAAATCCATTTGACAAGGAGAATTCAAAAAATGTTACTATATTGCCTCTCACTGTCTGAGTTTGTAACTACGAATTCTTCAAAGGTTTTTTCCAAATGCTCAGAAAATGCATCAGCTTTTCTTTTATTAGTTTTACACCAATAGCCATGAACGTCCTTTTATTGGAATATTTCTTTTAGATGGCCTTTTCAAATATTTTATAGCTCACCATAGACTGTGTTCACTATTGTTATTATTTGTGTTGAGTTTTCTTAAGTAGTTTGCAATTTCTTCGTTTCTGTGCTCCGCTATACGTTTTTAAAGATAATTTGCAGCACAATTGTAGTAAGTTTTGTCAAATGAGTTTCTACTTAATTTCCAAATTCTATAGATTATTTGTTAGGACAATATCATAATAAAGAAATATAGAGTATGGCCTCGAACTTCAATAATTTTCATTTTCATTGCACAATTAAGGTCGAAAAAAAAACATAATTTTTATTTTTAATAAAAATTATATTAAATTTCTTAAACTTTATGAAAAAGTTCTTGGATTCATTGAGACAATTTTTAATAAAACTTTTTCAGTAGTCGTGTGAAATTTTTAATAAATAAAATGAAATTTTTCATAAAATTTTATGAAAAACTGCATTCATTTAATGAAAAGTTATAATGAACGAGTTCCTATGACAATTCATATATCTTATGCAGAAATTCATTAGTATTATGCAGAGAATTATCTCAGTGTAGTGTTAAATATTTAAAACTTTTTAATTTATTGTATAAAAATTTTGTTAAAAATTTTATATTTAAAGTAAGCTGGTCCCTATCTGGATTTCATTCATTCCTAAGAAAATCGGCAGGGGACAGAGTTTTACAAATTCTGGAAATATTTGTTATGTTAATTCTTAATTTCTTTTTCTCATTTAGGATCGTGATTCAACACTTCAAATAGCTAAGTAATAACAAAAACCATTTCAAAAAATTAGCACAATTTACTTTGTCATTTTCCAAGTAATAACACACTGCTTTAACAAAAAAAAAAAAATTGCAATCACTTTGAAACTGACCTAGTGTAGGTTGTTAGTCTCGGTGAGTACATTACGAAACCGGTTTTAGAAGTTCCAATATACCCCCAAATTTTAGAGATAACGGTAAAAGTATATTTTTTGCGACTGTCGAATTCAAACATTTATAACTCAGTCATTTTTCAACGAATTTTAAAACGGTTTTGGATAGAAAATTACCTCATCTTTCCATATATATATACTTTTTCTATATTATTTATATAATTATGTAGAGATTTTCTTCATAACAACTAAAATTCTCAGTTTTTTTCTAACTTTTTAAACTTCTACGACGGTTTCTTCTTTCAAGGCAACAATATTCTTAAAGTATATGTTTTCTTGATTAAAATGCGACATCACTTGTTGTTAATAATATAGGAAAGGTATATATATTTGGAAAGGTATATATATTTCAAACTCGTTTAAAAATTCAAAATCAGTTGAAAAACTACTGAGTTATAAATGTTTGAATTCGACAGTCGCAAAAAATTCACTTTTATCGTTATCTCGAAAATTTTGGGGTATATTGGAACTTCTAAAACCGGTTTCGTAATTTACTCACTAGGTCACTTTCAAAGTGATTTTTCTGTGTAGCACAGTGTAATCTGTTATCTTGACAGACCTATACAGCTTGTGACAATACTAATAATACAATACCATATTTTTTTTGTTAAATATTTGTAAAATAAGAACAGAAAAATAAATTCTAACATATTTAAAATAAATATTTTGTCAATTTTCGTGTTATATATAATTATAATTGTATCCGTGAAATGGGAACATCAAATTTTATCATAATAGATATAATCTGATACAATTAGACTTAATTTCATACAATAAGACCTAATTTGAAGAAAATATATATAGGTTGATACAATTGTATCCGAGTTCTGTCCTCATTCAAATGTAACAAATTTTATATGATGTAATGCATTTATATCCAATTAAATACAATTGTTTACAAATGCATGCAATTGCATGTGACATATGTAATCATATATAGATCGATATGTAATTATATATTTTTACATACTGCACTATATGAAGTGCAAAACAAAGAAAGATATATCTATATATTTGAGACATTATTTTATATGAATTTATATATTGCAATATATCATTTTTTTTTTACTTGTATATCAATTTTTTTTTACTTGGGGATATAAAAATTTTTAGAGATAATGGAATGACACCCAAAGTTTGGAGTTGATAAGGAAATTACTTACAAAAAAAAAAACTGAAATAACCCCCAATGAAATAATGTCCAAAAAAAAATCAATAAACCCCAAAAAGATTTTACTTCATTTTCGTTACATATTTATATCGGCCATTCCACCGAAGACCAGTGAAATGGACCTTGGGTCTTATGATTTCATTTAAATTTTGCTTTCAAAAACACTATAAAGCCACTTAAAGATTGGCGGTTATAGTTTTTCAAATTTTGAAAAATCCACGGTTTTTTGCGCGATTTAGTTTTATTGGAAAATGTGATATAAGCAAAACGTGTTTAAGTTTGAATATTCATATTTTCTTTAATATTCATCGGATCATCACCATTTTTTATCAATTTGATTTTTAAATGCACTTTTCACAAATTTAGCCAATCTTGATTTTAAAAAAGATACATAAGTATTTGCAAAATATGGGATTTTTACTATAAAAATATTTTCTATTTTTTTGTTTCACGGGGTTTATCTATTATTAATGAATTATTAGAAAAAGCTAGCAGCATGTTCCCATAGAAAAAACAACAATTTGTTATTTCTTTTTATTTTTCAAAATTAAAAAGATTAAATTAAAATATTAAGTGCTAAAGCGCCGCCTGTGTGCAAACGAATGTCTCACTGAAACTTACGAAAACCTTTTATAACTTTACACAAGATCCAATCAAGATTTTTTCATTTTGTAAAAATGAAAGTATGAGCAAAATTAATCCGTTTTGATTTTTAATATCAAAAACGAGCTACTTTCTCCATATCTTAATGCAATTTGTATATTTTGATAGTAAATGAAAAATAAGTAAACACCTATTTTGGCGTTTTGCGATATTTGCACATTTTACCTCAATAACAAAATAGATAGCGAATATACACTGCGTTGCATGACTATAGTTACAAATGATTTTTGGAATTGTTTCTAATACATATTATTGTAAAAAAAAAAACTAAAAACTTATAACTGTTTTTTAAGAGTGTAATAACTGATTTCTTATTGTGAAAAATTTAAGGGATTACTTAATTGATTAAAATTTTGCAATAAAAATTTTTTAGTGTTTCATAAGTATGATTACATACACCGGTGAATAAAGAAGAATAGCAAATGAAGAAAAATAAAACATTTATTTTGCTTAATTATGCAATTTTAATCAATATGCAATAAAATTCCACGTGTTGCATATCTAAGTGATTTTGAAAAATGCCAAATTTCAGCCTACTTGAAAATTACTTTTTCGGCAAATTGCTAGAAAAACAAACCGGTCATATGTGGTTGTCACAAAAATAATCCGAGTGCTTATATTAAATATAAAAATAAAAAAATCATTCTGTTCGGGACCGGCGTAAAGGCACAATTAGTTTGTACGTTCTGTTCTGTTACGAATCAGCTGTTTTGTTTCTGTTCAATTGAAAGTCTGTATGTGTGGTTAGTTTTCACTTTTTCGTTCTGTTCTGTTGCGGACAAATCTATTGAAAATATAATTCAACTTTAAGTGACAGCCTAAAGTGCGTATGTATTAGTTTGTTGTGAAATCTTTTTCTCAATATTTGAATCAGGGATGATAAAGTTGGTACTATAGTACTTTTTATGGTACTATTTGAACCTTAAATGTACCATGATACTCCTATGACTCATTTAGTACGATTTACAAATTTTTCTATGTATGAATTTCTTGGTCCCTTTAAAATTAAATAATTATTAGGTCCCATATGAACAATGAATTAATTAAAATTGGAACCAAACGGTGCGAATTCAATCACATGAATTCACTGAGTGCGACTGATTACAGATGATTATATTAGAGTTTTAGTAATCGATTAAACCAATTATTGAATTCAATCACTAAGGGTTATAATTATTATTAACTAATTTTGATATTCAAAAAGTAAATAATAAAAATCTTATAAAAATGTGAAACTGACTATTAGCAGCGTGTTTTTAAAATCGATTGAGTTCACGAACAAATTTGTTTGCAACCAATCACAAGCATTGAATTCGAAAAAAAATGTGAGAAACGTAATTCAATACAGCAAGATATTAATAGCACATTGAAAAAATATTAAAAATTTGGTGAATTTAAGAAAAAATCTCAAAATTTTAATAATTTTTTAAATCAATATCGGCTAATTTTCTTAGTACGCACTGCTCATTTTTACATAGCTTTATGTACATTTTTCCGAAAAGTTTGGTATAGAAAACGAGCAAAATCAGTCCAGCGTTTCAAAAGTAATGAGTGACAATGTGAAAGTTAAAATTCACCGCAAATTCTTTTTTCTCCACAAAAAAATTTTTTTTTCACCTCAAAAATGTTTTTCACAACACAATTTATTTTTTACATCCAAAAAAGTTTTTCACCTCAAAATTTTGTTTTCACCTCTTAACATCTTTTTTTTTAATATATTTTTTAGTTTCATTTGTAATTGTTCATTTTGGAGGGTAAAAAGATAAAAATTGGTAAAACCAAATTTATGCATGCACTTGTTGTTGGTTAATTTATATTTAAATTTTTTATACTTTGGATGACAAAAAAGTACTATTTCATATGCAGGTTGGTACTATTTCAAAATCGCAATTATCATCCCTGATTTGAATGTTTTTGGTTAGATTTTCTTTTACTTTTAAAAACAGCTGATTCCTTTCACAGAAAAAGTAATTACAAAATATTACCTACAGAACAGAACGACACAGAACGGCAACAGAAAGTAACAACTAATGAGGCCTTAAAATAATCAACTGTGACACCAACATAATGAAGATTCGCAATCAGATAACACAAGGCAACAATTTTGAAAAAATTTTAGGGCTTTGAAAACCACTATACAATTTTGATGTATTGTGGTCCCAGTAGTACAAATATGGTTCAATTTTGAAATTCTATGGAGAGGTTTTTTTTTAAAAAATTTTTAATTAAAATTATAAATTTTTTTAGACGTGTCTCCACATAATTAATGATAACTAAAAAAAATTAGTCCGATATTATTCAAATAAATTTAGAAAAACTGAAATTTACATAGCCTTTAATCCGTTAATATATTGCGTTTCAATCGGCTCAGTAGTTTTGGAGTTATAATAAAAAATTGAGGGAAAAAATATTTTTTTTACGTGAAAATAGCAAATTTTTTTGGTTAAAAAAAATCATAAAAAATCGAAAACGGCAAAAATCGTTCAGATTTATTGCTTTATCGCAAAGCCACATGTAATAGGAACAAAATGAGATATCGATCATAAAAATCGATTGATTTTTTTCGAATTTATTCACAATTAAGTGAATTCGCTCATTTTCACCAAATTTAGTTTTTTGTCTGATATACATAAAATTGAGTAGTTAATGTTCTTCTTTCGATTGATTGAATTTTGAAAACATTTTCCCCATGCTATGTACAAATTTTCACATCAAAAATGCATTACATAGTAACATTCGTGTATTTTTTGGCAAAACCCTACCTAGAATATACTGATTCTATTCTTCGGAAAGACATTTGTGTTGGATGAGCTTAAATGTAAATAAATAAATAAATTAAATAGTAGAAAATTTATATTTTATTATTCACATTTATTATAATAAATAAAACAAGAAAATAAATAAATAAATATGTATTATAAACTACAAACTCTGAAATTTTCTTTTAGTCGATTTTCTACTATTGTTGAATAACGAAGTGTTACTCTGAATACTCCAGCAAAAATCAGCCATCATGTGTGCATCCCAGCGACCCTGGTATCGTTCCTCCATTGTCCGGATATCTTGGTGGAATCGTTCGCCCTGTTCTTCACTCAAGTCTCCTAGATTTTCAGGAAAACGATCTAAGTGACTGTGCAGGTAGTGTAATTTGATGCTCATGTTGCATCCAAGATTCTGGAAGTGAGTTAACATCTCTTCAACGTGCGCAACGTAATCATCACCCTTGTTATTTCCTAAGAAATTTTGAATAACCCATACAAACGAATCCCATGCATTCTTCTCAATTTCTGACATTGAACTGCCAAATTCAGTATCGTTCACCAATTTGCGAATTTGTGGGCCATCAAATATGCTTTTTGTACTTAAACAAAAATAACACTCCGATGCGTGGTTCGCTGTTTCTCTCCATAGCATAGGCTTCAAAATTTCCAAGTGTCGTCTGTAAAATGAAAAAAAAAAATTGAAATCAGGAATATGAAGAATTCAAATTTTAATTAAGAAATATTGTAATTATAAAATATTCCAAATCTATTAGTTTATACTTACTTTACGTTAGAAGACTTCATAGATAAATTCAATCGACATGGAATGCATATAGTACTCGGTGTCCAATTCTGGTTCAAATTGTGCGGATAGATATTATAGCAATCTTGATATGACTTTCGCAATGAAGTTAAGAACCACTTCCGTTTTTCCCGGTGATATATTGGCCGCACACATAACAAAATAAATCTGGATCGTTTTTACATAAAAATGTTCTGGCTCATTTTTATTAATATTTGAAAATTGTTTTTAACTTCTAAGCTGTATGACTCTAATTTTGTGTAGGTATTAAATGATGTTTGCGTTATCGCAAACACTTCTTGAATGAAATAAAAAGGGTCAAGGAGATCTTATAAATACTGATACTATAATTTGGGATAACCCTTTGTGTGGATACAGTTTGTGTGTGCTGCAAATTTTTTATTATTCCCAAGAATCCTAAAAAACATTAAGGACTTTTATGAAAAAAAAAAAATTATCCGTTACAGGTAGCTAACGGAAAATAAGATCACTTCAGCGTACACGCACATTTATGAGCGTTTTATTACTATCCTACCGCAATCGTAAAAATTAAACAATCTTTTGTTTATTACTTATTTTTTTTTAATTATTAGAATCATAAAAATGTCATAGAGGTTTTTCCCAAAGGGGTTTTGCCAAAATGCGTGTCGTAAAATGCACCTGAGTTTTTATGTTCTGCATTTTCATTATATAGTAGGTACAATTTTCTACAGTGCTTGTAAATATGCGATACCTTCAATTAATTGTAAATAAAAATGTAAAGCATGCATCGATTTTTATGATCCATATCTAGTTTAATTCGCATGATATGTAGCTTTACTACAAAAAAATAAAAAGTAATATTTTTTGCAGTTTTCGATTTTTTCCAGATTTTTGTTTTTCAAATTTTTTTTTTTTTTAGCATTTTTTTTTTTTTTTGCTAACAATTTGTTTCATAACTTTGAAACTATTGATCGCATTAAAAAAATTTGTACAGTTCTTTAAAGATATTGTAAACCTTAATTTTGTAAATTTAATTTGACAAAATCGGACTAGTTGTTTTTGAGTTATGACAACATAAGTGGAGAAATGGCTCAAAATATTGTCAATTTTAAAAAAAAAATTTTTTTAAAAAAAAATTATCCATAGAATTGAAAAATTTTACCATTTTTGTACTTAGGCAGCCATGATGCATCAAATCTATATAGTGGTTAGTCAAGCCTTTTTTTGCTGTTGACCTGTGTAATCGATGAATATAAGATAAATGTGTTTAAATCTAGCATAAGTAGGCTCTTAAAGGATGTCCAGAGAATCGCTCACCAAAAGATGTATGTTCTAAGGTTATTATCCCGCTACAAAACTGCTTTACTTGAATTCGCTAAAAGGAATTTCCAATAATCGCTGTTGTAGGTACGACTATTTAAACTATAGGTGTTAAGTAACGATTACTAATTGTAATAATTAGTAATTAGATTATTTTTTTTTTGAAAGGTGAAGTAATGATTATATAACGATTATTTTCAGATTCACACGATTACTAATTGATTACGATTACAGATAAGACAAAAATAATCAAGATTTATAAAAATTACGAGAAAATAATCAAAAATAATAAAAAGTAATCAAAAAATAAGTCGACTACTTTCAAAGATTACTTTTGATTGTTTTTAATAATAAAATATTTTCCCTGAAGAAGTCTTCCAATGCGAAGACGAAATATTGGAAATAAATAATTATAATTATAAAATAAAGGATCTTTAGCTCAATAAAACAAAAGACAAAAGTTTTTAATTATATTTTTTATTTTGCGAAACTATGGCAATACTGTCACAAATACATTTTTCTACGTAAAATTCTACCGGTATTTAATATTAGTTGTTTTTTTAATTTTTTTTTTTATTATTATTGTTGTTTATCGATTTGATAATTGATAACCTGTTTGCATTCTTATTAACTCTGGCATTCTTCTTAATTTCTTTTATATGCATTTTTTTTTTTTTTTTTCTAATTTAACCAATACTCAGGGGATGCCCCCTACTCATGCAGTGCATTGTATTGATCAGGAAAATAAGGTATGGGAAGGAGGAAAGAGGGAGTAGTGTTTGTGGATATTTGATTTAAATTTTTCTAAATTGTAAGTAACAGGGAAGACTTCTGCGGGAAGTTTGTTCCACATACGAATCGTTCGACTAAAAAACGAATTTTCTCTGTAATGCGTTGTGCGAAACACAGGACAATCAACTACAAACGGATGTGCTCTACTAGATAAGCGAGTATTACGAATAAAAACTCGGGCTCGTGGAATAAGTTCACTTATCTCAGATGAGCATCTCCCATGGTAATATCGATAGAAAAGTGTCACACAACCCACATTCCGACGATGCTCCAATGAATCAATAGAGTTGGATACACTACTGTCATTGATAAGCTTCACCACCCTCCCCTGAACACGGTCCAGAAGCTTCAGAATAGACAATGGAGCCCCTGCCCATATATGAGAGTTGTATTCCATTTTTGGCCGGATATAGCTGGTATAAATAGTAAGGAGATCGGATGGAGTGAAGTAAGTCTTGCACCGTTTTAGAAAACCGAGACACTTGAATGCCTCTTTCGACACTTGAAATACGTGCTTATTCCAACGGACATCACACTGTATTCTCATGCCCAGAACATCAAGAGTATCCGATTCCTCAATACCTATACCATCCAAAGTTACAGATGACAATGTCAATTCCACAGCCCGTCTGTGGGTTAACATACAACATTGGGTCTTGCGTGCATTAAAATCGACCTTATTCGCGCGACCCCACTCGGAGATTGTAGAAAGGTCTTGATTGAGTGTGTCATTCATGTTCTGCCGCATGCCCTCTATCTCCAAAGAGCTTGGCCTGTGATCGAATGAAAATGAATGACAAATGTTGCTGTCATCTGCAAAAGAGTAGATAGGGTTGATGGTCTGACCAAGAAGGTCATTAATAAAAATAAGAAAAAGGGTAGGAGAAAGAACAGAACCTTGCGGTACCCCTGAATTTAGCTGAAACTCGTTTGATGAGACCCCATCTAAAACAACACGTATAGTGCGGTCTCTGAGAAAACTCGTTATAAATCGAGAGAAGACATTACCGACACCAAAAGCAACTAGCTTAGTCACGAGTGCTCCGTGCCACACACGATCGAACGCCTTAGAAATATCTAGAGCAACCACTTTACTCTCACCAAAGCGGTGGATTGACCGGCTCCAACGTTCCGATAGAAACGCCAACAGGTCTCCCGTAGATCGACCACTACGGAAGCCATACTGTCGATCATTTAAAAGTGAATTGGTCTCTAAATATTTCACAAGATGGTGGTTAACCATGGTCTCCATCACTTTGGAGAGCGCAGAGCAAATTGCGATTGGGCGGTAATTTTCAGGGTTGTTAGCCGCACCCTTTTTAGGGATAGGCTGGACATTGGCCACCTTCCAGCATGAGGGGGAAAATTCCCGCACGGTACGAAGAGCTGAAAAGTTTTGCCAATGGACGTGCCAACGTTAAAGAGCACTGTTTCAGCACCAGTGCTGATATGCCATCCGGCCCCGGTGACTTGTTTACGTTGAGATCCTCAAGTACCCTTTTGACTGCCCGGGCCCGAAAGAAAATCAAAGGCATAGTATTGCTTGCGGTATTTAACATTTTGTTTTGTTTGTTATACCCTCCATTATTAAAAATCGTCAAAATTATTAAAAATCGATAAAAATTTAAAAAAATCGTCGAAGCTTAAAAAATCGTCAAAATTAAAAAAAAAATCGTAAAAATTTAAAAAATTCGTCAAAATTATTAAAAATCATGAATATTTAAAAAATTTTCCAAAATTTTTTGTTGATTTAGGAAGTACTAAAATTGGTATTGATTGTTTTGTTATTGAAGTGAATTTACCTATATTTTGAATACAAAAACTATCTAATTTTGTTTTATTTGTTCAGAATTTTTTTATGTTGTAAATCCAAATTTTTCAAAATAAAATGTATTATACATATCGAGGGCCTATATTCAAAACCCTCTATCTTTGATTTTCACGAAAATGACTTTTTGATGGTAAAATGTTCAGTAAAACAGCCCTCATGTATGGTGTGAATTTCAGAATAAATATATTTTTTTTTGCTGTTTTATTTGCATTTTTGTTATTTCTAATTAAGACACTGCCAGAAATTTGATCATGAAACCAGAAATTATATTTTTAAAATGTTTTGGGATATGACCTGGAAAGCTAAACAAGTGTTTGTAAAAAGCCACGTCATACAGAAAGCCAAAAAGAATTGTATATTCTCTGGTCCACTATCAATTCAGCCAAATAAGTGGAAGAATTTTCAAGATTTGAAGAGCGCAATACCACCGGAATACCATTATTTTTTCGATAATTAAAGCCAATCAAACTAAAAAAAAAAAAAAACACAACTTTTGTTTCATATTGTTTATTATTAATTTTTTTATCTTATCTTGTATTACTAGCCGTTATCTTAAATAAATCACCTTAAAAACTGACAAATGGCATAAATGAAATCAAAATAATTTATTTTTATTAAAATGCAAAACCCTCCATCTGATCATTTTCATATATTAACATTGAATATTTTTACGAAGCAAAACCCTCTATCTATCATAAAGTCCACAAAAATGCAACATTTTAAAAACCAATTATATGTGAGATTCAGTAGTTGCTTTAAAAAATATTGTAGAATACCGAATTTTAATAACTCAAGTAATACGCGAAAAAAACAGTTTTTGGCTCTCCTGAAAAGTTGTGTTTTTTAAGATAGAGGGTTTGAATATAGGCCCTCGATATGTAAAAATGATGTAAATTCGAAATTTTTAAAAAATAATCTAAAATAATCCTTGAAAGTAGTCAATTAATTTTTTGATTACTTTTGATTATTTTCTCGTAATCGTAAATAATCTTGGTTATTTTTGGATTAGTTTTAATCATAATTAATTAACAATCAGGAATTTTTCAAAAGAGAATTATGTAATCAATAATATTTCTTTTAGAAATTAATCTAATTGATTACTAATCGTAATCCAAATTTAACAGCCTTGATTTAAACATACATTTCTTTTAAAGGTGATGTTTTCTAATTAGAAAAACTTCAATATTGATGGTCCAGATGGTTTTAACAGCTATTGGAGAGACCTACGTAAGGAACCACGATATTTCTCAAAAACAAATTTCAGAGGCGGATCATTTATGGTTTTGAGCGATTTTTATTTCAACGGTATGGTGGCTTTGGCATTTCCATGCAACAGAATAAATTCTTCTAAGTACATTACAGTATTATAGGAGAAATTGGTGATATTTATTGAAAATAGCAAAAAAGAAGAATTCATTGTCCAACAGGACAATGATTCAGTACATGTAAGACGTCAGACGATGTAGTGGCTATCATCAAAAAATATAAGAATATTGGAATGGTATACATGTTCTCCGGATAAAAAGCCCATTGAGAATATTTGGAGAGTAATAACCCGTCGAGTTTCGCAGAAAATCGTCACCTAAAAGAAGCAGTTATTGATGCGTGGAGATCTATAATGGAAGAACTTCGAACAAATGTGGTAGACAGTATGTCTGATCGAATTTTCGAGTCTCACACATTATTAAAACTGCTGCACAGAAAAAATTATTGTCAAAAAAATTGCAATTAAACTTTTGTTTGATTTCAACCTCACTTTTAATTAATAGTTTAATAATATGTATTAATTATTTAATTGAAAATTAATTTGGAGCTCAAAAAAGTTCCTGTTTTTATAACCCATAATGACAGACAGGGACAATTTTTTAAAAATCACCAAAATTTGAAGAAGTGTTTGAAATTAAACAATACGCTTATATTTTATAAAATCGCCAAAACTTGAAAAAAACGTCAAAATGTAATAAAATAGCTAGAATTTCCAAAACCTATAAATTGAAACAAAAAAACAAAAAACAATTGCTGAAATTGAAGAAAAAAATAGGCATATTTAAATAAGTTGCTAGAAATTACGGACTTTTCTGTTTCATTAAATGGATATAATTTACGTAGAGTCGATAGAGAAGATGGATATGGCGGCGTTGCTATGTACATCAAAAAGGTTATTTCTTTTAGTATCAAATGTACATCTAAAGAAAATTGTGATTTTGAGGACATCAATAATTCAGATCCTTTAAATTTAGTTGAGTATCTATTTATCGAGGTAAACAATGAAGGTAGGAAATTGCTAGTAGGTAGTGTTTATAGGCCTAACAAAAATCTTTGTACTAGGCGGTTTATTCGAATTTTGGAAGCACAAACAGCTTTGTACGATGATGTTATAATAGCAGGAGATTTCAATTCAAACCTTCTAGTGGATAGTAGTTTTTCGGATGACTGTGCCTCGCTTGGTTTAATATCACCTAATATCTTAAATCCTACACACTTCACTGCAACTAATAACATACTTTTGGATTTATTTCTCGTGAGTAATGAAATTAATGTACTACTCTATGATCAATTGTCTGCGTCATGTTTCTCCAAGCATGATCTCATTTTCATGACTTATAATTTTCAACTGGTAATACCAGTTGATAGAATTGCTTTTCGAGATTTCAAAAGTATTAATTTTAGATTCCTCGAGGAAGAATTTTTTAAAATCGATTGGGATGTTTTGTATTCTTTGTATTCCGTAGATGACCAACTCTCTTTTCTTGAGCAAAACCTAAATTATCTGTTTGATCTAACTGTACCAATAAGGACAAAAATTATTAGTAATAAACAGAAACCATGGTTTTCATCTGAAATAAAAGATTACATCAATCAAAGAGATTTTGCGTATGCACGTTGGAAAAGATTTAAAACTACAACATTGCATGAGGATTATCTGACTGCTAAAAGAGAAACAAATAAAATGATTAAAAAGGCCAAATCCGTTTTTTATGCTGAAAAGTTTTCTTCCGCCATTGGCTCCAAAAGAACATGGCAAACGATACGTGAAGTTGGTATCGGCAAATCTACGAATCAAGAACCATGTTCGATTGATGCCGATATAATCAATAAAAAGTTTTTAAATGTTCCTATGGTTCAAGCAGATCAAAATTATTATATCAATAATCATTCTAGTAACAATTCTGAATCTAACTTTTTTTCTTTTGCTGCACTAGACCAATGTGACGTTTTATCTAGTATATTGTCTATAAAATCCTACTCTATAGGAGTGGACGGGATTAATCCAAAGTTTCTAAAGATTCTTTTACCTCAACTACTTCCAATAATAACATTTTTGTTTAACAAAATATTAACTTCAAGTTACTTTCCCTCGAATTGGAAAATAGCTAAAATCGTCCCAATACCCAAATCTGGTTCTGATTATAGACCAATAGCCATTCTTCCATTTCTCTCTAAAGCATTTGAACGTATTATGCATAACCAAATTACTTATTTCTTGGATAACAATAACTTGCTAACAGATCGTCAATCTGGGTTCAGAAAGAAGCACAGTTGCATAACAGCCTTAGTTGATGTTACAGAGGAGATTAGGGAGAAACTTGATGATGGCAAGACTACATTTTTAATACTTTTAGATCATTCAAAAGCGTTTGATACCGTAGATCATAACATTCTTTGTTACAAACTTAATAACTTTTTCAATTTCTCTTCGACCGCTACTCAGTTATTGTCAACATACCTACGTAACAGATATCAGTATGTTGAAACTGCAATCCAAAAATCCAAGGCACTGCCTGTAACCAGAGGGGTACCTCAGGGGTCCATTGTTGGGCCACTATTATTCTCACTGTACTCTAATGACCTTCCAGGCATTTTAACAAATTGTAATGTAAGAATGTACGCGGATGACGTTCAACTTTATACCAGTTGTACTAATGCCTTAATCGACCAGTGTATTATCTCTATTAATCAGCAACTACATCGTATTTATACGTGGGCAACCGCAAATGGTCTAGGAATAAATCCAAAAAAATCTAAATGCATAGTAATTCAAAAGCGACTTGCCAAACTAAGTATTATACCTAATATATTTATAAATAATCAGAAAATTGAAATAGTAAAATCTGCTAAGAATCTCGGAATATTTTTTAATGACACTCTTACGTGGTCGAACCACATTAACTATGCTTGTGGTCGCACTTTCTCTATGACTAGAACTCTTTGGCGAACCCAGCATTGTACACCTATTCGAATAAGAATGCTACTTGCCAAAACTTATCTGATGCCTATTTTACTATATGGTTGTGAGCCTTTTGCTAAATGTGATGCAACTAGTAAAAGGAAATTGAACGTTGCATTTAACAACATAATCCGATACGTGTATGGACTTAATAGGCGTTCTAGTGTATCTTCCTTTTCATCTCAGCTATATGGCCTTTCTTTAAACAATCTACTAAACATTAGAGTTTTAGTTTTTTTACATAAAATAATATATACCCACATACCTGATCATCTGTACAGCAAACTTGTTATTTCAGATATAAGCAGGGGAAAAAGACTTAGATCATTTAGATACAAAAGTTTAATTTCGGAGTGGCATTTCTACATATTCGCAGTATCTCTCTGGAATTCTATACCCCACAGCTCTCAACTTTTAAGTAACGCACGAAAATTTAAAGAAAATATTTTTAAACGGTTTTCGGCATAAGAAAATCAAACATAATTATTTGATAAATTAAATTATTTAAATTTATTTAAATTTTTTATTTAGTTTTTTTATGTTTTGTTCATCTTGTTTAATTTAAATTGTTTTTTGTTTTCCATATAAAAATTGTAATTAGTTGTTAAGTTATTAATTAATGATCTTATAATTTTTCAAATCATCAGTTCCATACTGCAAAATAAGACTCTTAGTCTTGTGTATGGAGCAATTCAAATAAATAAATAAAAAATAAAATAAAAATAAATTAAAAACTTAATAGAAATTAAAAAAATTTACGAAATTAAAACAAAAAACAAAACAAATGAGACATTTCTTTCAATTCTATTTCCTTCTCTTTCTTTCACTTTTCGAGATTTTTAAATGTTAACGATTATTTTTAATTTTTTTCCCAACTAGCGCTTTTTTATTTGAGAGTTTTTAAGTTTGATTTTTTTTCTATTAAAGTGATTTTTTTAAATTTTAAAGAAAAAAAATTTCGTTTATTTTAGTGATTTTTTCCAACTTTTCTTTTTTCAATTTAGGGTTTCTATTTTAATTATTGATTTTGTTACAAATTTTAATTAAAGTTTTAATAGTATCTACAAAAAATTTGATAGAAATTGAAATCAATATTCAATTAAATGTTTAATAGATATGGTTAAAACCTTTATTAAAAATAAAATCAATTAAATAGTTCCAAATTATTTTAAATAATACTCCAATTTGCTTAATAGGACCGAATTCAATTAAACTTTTGATTGAATCAACAAATATTTGAAGTCAATTTTAGTTTTTTCTGTGTGATTTAAAATATTTTTCTTAAATTTTTGTAAATTTTGAATTATTAATTTAAGTATAGTTATAGTTATGAAATACTAATTGATTTTGTTATTCCTTTTTTAATAGTAAAATAAAAAATAAATGAATTGTTTTTTTTTATTTAAATATTATGAATTTTCCATTGGTTTTACTTCTAAGCCGGTTAAACTTATAGATATTTTTTTTAACTTACGTAATTTAATGAAATTGTTGTGAAATAATAGTTTTGCAACGCAGTGTGTATTACGTTTTAAAAACGTGAGATTGAAAATTAAAAAATTTAATTGTTCAAAATATAATATTTAAGTAAATTCTTTAACCTTTCATTTACAGAAAAAATATTCAAAATTAAATGTATTTTAAACAGGGACGATTAAATCTGAAAAATTAATAAGTAGCAAATTGTCATTGTTTTTATATAAAAATGTTATAAGCTTTAAAAAAAAAAAACATTAAAAATAGTTTAACCCCGGTATACAAAAAAGTGAAAGTGTAACCAGTGGGTTTCTATCCAACACAGTATCTCTCAATTTGCCCTCTTTTTATTTGTCCGTAAACTCGCACCGAGCAAATGAAAACATGTTTGCAGAAATTTAAAAGTCGAATCATAACTACTCTCTGGCAATTCTTCCCTAACTACGTAAGCGCCATCTATCGAATATACAAAGAATATATCATAGATATGGCATCACTTACAACATATGGGAAAACAGTGGACATTAGAGTGAGGTAAGTTTCTAAAAATAGAACTGTTGTTGGAGTTGTACTTCTGAGATTATGTATGCAAGAACAAAAACACCGTGTATTGAATAAAACTAGTTTTAATCACAACAAAACTCGACCTGACGATAGCTCAGAGGGCGAAAGCGCTCTGTCTAACGTGTAGTGCGAGTGCATGTGGCATTAGAAATCAGTTTATCTATACCACGGTCAGTGATTGCACAGAAAACTTCATATAGACGCAATCGAACAAATAAAAAACATAACAAATATTACATTTATTCAAAAATTCAAAAAAACAGGGTCACTGACGAAGGTTCAATACCAGAAACTGCGCAGTCTGATTCAGAAAAAATTGAAAATTTGCAATGTAGTTATGATTTTTAGAAAATACACTCATTCTTCTCTACCACGAATTTCACAATTAAATTAAATAAAATTGCATATTAATTATAGTATTAATTGCAATTGTCTGAAAAAGACGTTAAAATTCAAACTCAAATAACTAAATATAAGCAAAATAAAGGAAAGTGTTTTAAGCAACAATTTTTTTATTAACGTGTGCACTTATTTTTTAGTGTAAAAAATGTTTTCATTTGCTTGCCCGAGTTCGGTATTTTGTTGCTGAGAAGTGTGGGAAGTGCAGTCTCTCTATTTGGAGTAACTTGCTGGCAAAAACTATATATTTGTTTTTTAAATTGAAAAAATGTATTTCTTTTTGACGATGGAAAAAAATTAAATCCGTATTATAAAATTTGAGGAGTGTACCATTCTAATGGATTTAAATTATAATGATCCAATGTATATTAAAGATGCTACGAATGTTCCAACTTACACAGTTCTTGCATATTTTGTATTTAAAAAAAGTAAATCTGTAATAAAAAAACGTGACTTTTGGAACTTCCCTCGTAGTCCATGACTTTTCGAACTTCCCTCGTAGTTATATGAAATGCAACAACATTGCCATCAAGTATCACCTGTTAATAGACTCCTGCAAATTTTTTACTTTGCGTTTAACAGCTGTTCAAAACATAGAACCTCGTGGATTTTTTTAAAAATGGAAAATGGACCAATTTAGGTCAATACACCCGAAATGTCAAAAAAATCCACGATATGGTGTTGGCCGACTGTTGATGCCATAGGAATTTCATATGGCAGTGTGGTTTCGATTTTAATGATCAGTTGGGTTTAAGAAAGCTGTCTGCAAGATGAGTGCCGCGTTTGCTCTCAATTGAAAATAAACGTAATCGTGCGACAACTTCAAAGGATGGTTTGGAGTTGTTTAACAGCAATTCGAATGAGTTTTTGCAGCGTTTTGTAATTGTGAATGAAACATGGATCCATTACAACACTCCGGAGACCAAGCAGCAATCTAAACAATGGGTTTCTCCGGCTGAACCAGCTTCAAAGAAGGCCAAAGTAAGTTTGTCGGCCAATAAGGTGATGGCAACAGTTTTTTGGGATGCACGCGGGATAACACACACACACATCGTTTACCTTCAAAAGGAAAAAACAATAAACGGCGAATATTATGCCAACTTACCGGTTTAACGAGGATTAAAAAAAAAAAAAACGACCCCATATGGCCAAGAAAAAAGTTCTTTGTCATCAAGATAATGCACGGGTGCACACGTGTGCAGTCTCAATGGCAAAATTCCATGAGTTGGGCTACGAATTGATACCTCCTCCGACATATCCTCCGGATTTAGCCCCCAGTGACTATTTCCTATTTCTAAACCTAAAGAAATGGCTCGATTATTTGATCAATAATTTCCAACGATGAAATTATTGATCCAACAAATGCCTATTTTATTTACCTCGAAGGTTCATAAAGTGTATTGAGCTAAAAGGAGATTATGTTGAAAAATATTTTTTTTTTTTGCAAAACAAAACTGTTTCATTCAAAAAGTCACTGACTTATTGAACCTGATTTAAACAAAATCAACTTGGACTTTAGTACTTAACTAGAGCAGTATTCCCAACTTCTCTGACAGCTCCTGCCGATGTCCATCTGGCATTTAAAAAAAGACTCAGTATAAAAAAAATTCGGTTTTCCTCGCCACGAATGTCGAGAACAAATACTTTTTTTTAAAGTAAATGTGTGAATTTAGTAAGAGACAACATTCCGCAAAGTGCAGGCAGACGCTGTTGCAACATTAAGATATTTTAAACAACTGTTGATCATCAATTTAGACTATTTGAAAAGGGTATTTTAAGTACTTATAAAAATTGAAATATACTTTAAAATCTGAAATATATAAATCGCAAAATCTTTTATTAACAAAACAAAATTTTGGGTTACTTACGTACCTTTAGTCACAGAATTATAAATTTAAATTTATTTTCAAATATTTTACATACACTCTTCAAATATTGGATACTGTTGGCAAAGACGTGTTGCAGAGTTTTTAACTGTGGGCTTCCCACATTGTAGAACTAAAAAAAATGTCTATTCTAAGTTTTATGCAGGACCACAACTAGGACGTGATAGACAAGATCAAATTTTCAAGTTTTTTAAAATTGTTTTTTTTATATTTTTTCTTGCTTTTAAATTTTTTTGTTTTTTTGTTTGATAGTTTGGCATTTTTATTTTGAATATGACTTTTTTATTTATAAACAAGCCCAATATGTCATGTTTTTTGAATGAAAATTTCAATCACAACATCATAGAATTTTATGCATTTTTTAACAGTTTTAAAAAAGACTTTGCTATAGAAATTAAGGCTAACTCTGATAATCTTTGCTCTAGCATTTGGTTTCTGAAATAAGTCTTAATTCTTTAAGTGCTGAAAAAGCTCTCAACAAAACTTGTTGATACTGGAATGGTTAAAATTAAACTGGTATGTCAAAAACTGCAATGTCATAGATATATGAATGGGAATAAAATATCAGAACAGAATTCGATTGTTGTAACCAAATTGTTATAACCATATTAACGAGGTTGCAGCAACCGAATCGATTCGGTTGATTGAAATTTTAGAATTTTTTTTGAGAGTGTGTAATGAATTAAATGAAACTAAAAATTGCATAAACATTCTATCTTGAACTGCATCTGCGCCCCATTTTATCATTTCTTCAAATACTATTATTAGATCCGAACGATAAGTGTGAACTATATTCACAAGTCTAGACGAATAATTTCATCTTGTTGTTGCCATAGTAGAGATTCTAAGTTCTACCACCGGATCGAAAAATAAGATCTTTTTTTGGACTGATTATAAAAAGCAGACAGCCATTCGGAAACTATTTTCTAACCTTAGCCTGTGTTCCACTCAATGCACTAGACATGACATCTGCACCATCATAGGTCTAAGCTAATAGCTTTGCTCCCCAAAACAAAGTCTGCTATTAGATCATCACTTACGTCCATATATTTGTAAAATCGCTCCCTAGAAACACCTTTCTTTGTCAACATACCGAAAACCGATTGAAAATTGAGATTTTTTTTAAATCGGTGGTTTCATTTAACTCTGATTGATGATCTCTTTAACTTGCGGCTTATCTAAAAAGGTTTTGGAATTTGCTTCAACATTGTCATTTAATAATTTTTGGGATAGCTGATTAGGTCTCCCGTTTACAAAAATAATAATTTAAAAAAATACATATTATTTCGAAAGCCTTATTAACAATTTTTGCAGGTCGCAATTGTAGAATGACATATATTTATGGTCGTAAAGCAAATTAGGAAACTAAGTGACGGGTTAAATATGGCGACTTAAATTTTTATTTGATTCATATTCTGTATTCCTTGTAATTCCTGAAGATACATTTTTGGTATATATTCCGAAATTTTTAAAAATTATCATGGGCATACTTACAAGTTAAGATGGCGAAATTAAATGGCCTTGAAATGTTAATATTGAAAGTTGACTCAATTGTTTCAATTTGTGGTAAAATCCTCAATTTGTGGTAAAATCCTCATTTAGCGATTTTGTGTGAAGTATTTGGTCCTCCATTCTGAATTTTAAAATTCTAACTACAGAACCGAATTAAACATTTATAATTTGTAGTTTCTGTATTTATTTTTGAAATCATTCACCTCCAAAACCTTTTGCTGCACTATTTCCGCTAACTAACCGAAAGGGAAAGACTTTTAAACAAAAATGCAAGTTATGACTAACTTCGGCTGCTTTTTTGTCGCCATTTTGAATTTCTAAAATCAAACGGCAAAGCTAAAATCAGAATAAGTTACCTTAAACAATAGTCAAGACAAAGATTCTGTTTGAACGGATAAAAATGTCCCAGATTTGATTCGATATTCTGAATTTTCCGTTTTTGGGTAAGTTTTTGAAATTACAAAACACCAATATATTTAATCCAGCTTTGACAAAGGGAATGCCTTTTGCATAAAAAGTATATTTTTTGAATATTTTCTCCGGCTTTATTTCGTCCGCCATTTTAAACTCCTAAAATCTTATTGAAGAATCAAATACCGTAAACCCTAGGCAACACAAAGTTTCTTTTTGATCGGATGATGTTTTTGTTTTTGCCACCATGTTGGATCCGCCATTTTGATTTTTTGAGTTCGGTTTTAAAATCCAAATAATGCTGCACAATTTCAGCTAGCTAACACAACGGGAAATGTTTGTGAACAAAAAATCTAAGTTGTTATTTATTCCGGCGACTTTATTTCGTCCGCCATTTTGAATTTTTAAAATTGAATTGCAGAATCAGAATCAGTTACCGTCAGCCCAGCCAACATAAAGTTTCTTTTTGATCGAATGAAAATTTACTGTATTGCCGCCATATTGAAAATTACCCACCCCCAGAACTTCTTGGTACACAATTTTAGGCAGCTGCGACTACGGGAAAGACTTTTGGCCTGGCTCTGTGTGCTTTGTTATAAAATGTATAAAAATATACTCTAAAACATATATTTTACTTTTAAGTTTTAATAAATTAAAACCAAAAGTTTATTTTTCGATCTTTATCATAAATTATGATGTGAGCAAGATTATTCAAGTTCAAGATCATTTGTTTTTTGTTAAACAAAAAACCGTGCAACGATATTTATTAATCAAAAAATTTTCTTCATCCGCAACTTAATGCAGATTTTAATCCACTGACAGGTCCTTACATGTTTCATGTAGCGTCACCTACAATCATCAGAGAACCAATGTGGACGGGGTAGAAGATTTACCCAAAGCTATAATTTTCTGATGACAAAAGATGAACACTTTACCCGTAGTGTTTTTTAAACTTCATGAGAAGTTTAAAAAACAAAGCACGGAAGCATCCAACTAATTCAAAAAATTAAACCTTTTTTTTCCTTTAACTAACAAATATCGTTGTTTGTGTACTTGTCAACTTTCAATATTAAGTTGCGGATGAAGAAAATTTTTTGATTAATAAATATCGTTGCACGGTTTTTTGTTTAACAAAAAACAAATGATCTTGAACTTGAATAATCTTGCTCACATCATATACTCTAAAACTTTTTATCAAAAATATGTCCCTACGATCAAAATATGCTATTAAGAACAAAATATTCGCTAGCAAATATATGCCAGAATTCGTCATTTGTTCTGAAAAGGATAAATAGCTCATTCAGTTTTTATTAAAAAACATGATACAGCTTATTTCTTGTTGCCCTGATAATAATAACATATTTATATCTTTATTAATCAAGATGTACATAAAAAGTTCAGCACCTTAAACGTGTGTCTTGTTATGAAATTAGCACTTGAACTTTTCATAGAAAGTTCATTATCATAGTGTCAAAGTATTTAGTAAACATATATTATAATAAATTTGTATGAATATAGTACTGTACACTCAAAAAAAAAAAAATTAAGTAAAGTCAGCCAAAAATTTTGCTGAGTCAGCAAAATTTTAGTCAGGAGGGAGCTTGTAAAATCTTTGGCAACAAAATTACTAGATTCAGCATAAATTTTGCTAACACTTAGTGGATTAGAAATTTTAAAACCCTTGCTAAAATTTAATGAAATTTTTGCTAAATATTAGTATACTGAAAAAAACTCAAAAATTTGTAAAAAAATTATACTTTAGTAAATTTATTTGCTGAAAAACCTAAACATATTTTTGTGATTCTTTTAAAAACAATTTGCAATACGTTACAAAATATCAAAATGTTCATACTCCCACATTGACGACATGAATTAATGTCATATCTAAAAAAATAGAAATAATTATATATACCTAACATAAACAATATTATCTTTCAACTAATTACAACAATGGTAGTCTTAATGATGACATCTTTTAAATAAACAGAAATGCCGCAGATAATTCTAGAAACAAAACGAAAAAACAACAAAATATTACAAGCACAACCTTTTTTTGGACTAAGAAAAATGAAACATAAAAATCTACCTATGATTTAGTCTGTCTACCTGTCGGTATATTTGTTTGCAATTTGACCACACTACATTATTAATAGCTATAAACATTTAGTTTACAAATAGACGTTTAATCTATATTAAATTTAAATATTTTATTTTGCATTTTATTTAATTAATAGACAATTACTTCCACAAGCCGCTGACAACGAAAAATTTAAGTTGTTTTAATCCACAATTTTGTTTTATGTATGAAAAACACATACAAAAATCTTCCATGGTTGATTTTTTTATATGTTTTACAAGAGTTGTACTTTTTAGTATCATTTGCCTAGTCACTACTACATCTTGATATGCCGCTACATCTAATTTATTCTGCGTATGTCTTTCAATTTGGTTGTCGTCCACACTATTAATGTGCTTAGAGCACAATTTTTTTCAGCAAAATAAATTAGTAAAAGATTAGTGAAATATTCGTAAAACATTAGGTGAAAACAGTTAAGTGCTCAATAAGTATAACTAAAATTTTAGCTGAAAACATTATTTTAGCAAGAAATTTGCTGAAAAATAGTATACCTGATTTACAAGACGTTTTACTAATTTTCCTATAACTTTTTTTTGAGTGTAGGTTATATTTAAAACACAATAAAAAGTAATAAAATTTTATTAAAATTTAGGCATCACAATTTTACATGTAAATTATACAAATGTTGTTTAATTTTTTATTACATAATAGCACTTTCAATGACATTATATAATACTTGAAAAGAGTTAGAAAAAAAAACAAAACTAAATTGTGTTAATAAAATAAACTGCATGATGTACATTTTTTATTGGAACCGATGCATTTTATGGTGGGTGTTTATCGCTTGTAAGTGCCTAAAAAGGTAAATTTGCAATTTTCCTGAAAACATACAATGGCAAATTTATATTTGTTTCTTCATATGATGGTTTATAGTCATATTAGCAAGGTAAAACATGATCATTCAATAATATATTGTATGCTCCAACGAATATTATTTTAAAAATCGAATATTAAATGTTCAAAAATGAATAGTCTAAATTCAACGAGCAGATTTATTTATAATGAGAACTTAATGAAAATTAATGACCTTGAGTCCTTGTAAACATCTTTTTGTTTTTAAACATTATACAAATTAAATTAAATAATATTGGCATGCCCACTTTATTAAGAGGATAAAAATTATACTAAAATCCATACCAGCACTTATAACGTATAATGCTTAATTTATATTTATTATAAAGCTTAAAATATATAAGCCAAATAAATCCAATTAACTTATTTGTTAGCCAAATTTTAACTCATTCATTTTAACATGTATTGCATAAGTTTATACAAGTATTTTCTTTAAAATTTGTAGAAAGATTTTATTTCTTCTGAACACATAATGAACCGGTTCATCCTTATGTAATAAGCTTTATACTCGTATATCTCTAATTTCTACAAAAAAAAACAAAACAATCCTTAAAATTTTTCATCCAGTTTAATACTCTTTCGAAACAGTATAAAAAATCATAAGTAAAATAAATTGCATTTTTTTGGTGAACAAAAAATTTATATTATTTGCGGTTTTTCGTTCATTTAATAAACAACAAGTTTGTGACTTAAGTCTTTCGTTTTGTCTTGCATACAATTGCTCGCCACTTCAAATAAAAATTCAAAAATTTGCTCATAAAAAAACCATAAAAACATAATTTTAAACAAACTTAAATTTGTTTCTTTAACAACAACACATTGAACTATTGTACATGTATGTGTATTACAACACTTGTAAAGACCTCTTAACATTAAGAGCTAGCACCAAAACTACGTCGTACTCCTAATACAAAATCAAAATGTACGCACATTAACAATTGCATTCAAGGAAACTGTCTGAGATTCGGCAAGTAAGAAGTCAGCATTTTTTAAAGTCAAATAAATAGACATTATAACAATTGTAATATTAAGAGCAAAATAGCAGACGATGACGACGCCAAAATAAAAAGAAGTCAAAAAGAGCACAAATTAATAGACGTTGACAGAATTGACAATTTAGATATTTTTTTAGCAATAGTTTTAGCGTTTTTTTTTTTTTAAATTTAACTTATTTATAAGTTCAGCATTCGAAGCTGTTTTTAATGAATCTTACACTATATTTTCCTATTTTAAGTTTGTAACAAAAAAACTACAGAAAATAATTTGGTTTTCCATATATGTTGAAAACTAGATTCCGCTTGGTTTCTACCCAAAACCAAATGAAAAATATCGGAAATGTCCATTATTGATGCATCCAGTATCATTTATCATTTATTTCGATAGACCCTGTCACAACACATAAAGAAGAAAAAAAATTTTAAGTTTTTTTTTATTTTTAAAATAAATGTGTTTTAAATTAAAATTGTGTGTTTTTGTTAACGCGAATTATAAAGAAAAGTGCTTTATAAAGACATTATAGAACAACTAAAAATTAAATATCTACAGTGAAAAAAACACTTGCAACATTTTGCGAAAAAACGTTCGTTGTTATTTTATTCGTAATATATACGAATATGTTGTTAATTCTACGAAATTCAGTGTAGGCAAGTGTTGACTAATTGCACGAATATAACGAAAATCATTCGTATTTGGTTTTATATTATACATAAAAGATAATTTATTATTATTTTCTGATTTGAACAATATTTTATATTTTTGCTTTTACTTTTCAGATCCAAAGCATACCAAATGAACATATTTTTCAAAAATATCCCTTTTGCGAACGAAGTTCAAGATTGTGAACTTTGATGTTTTCTCCATAAACTGCGGATATTTTAATTGTAATAGATTTATTGGGACGACAAATATTCGAATTACTATATTGAAAGTGTAATACTATTTAAATTATTTTACGTTAAACTTGAAAAATCAAGAATGTTTTGATTGCAACTTGGCCCTCAAAGGACTAGAGCACAATTTAAAGAACAACAAAAAACTTGTAGTTTAAAAAAACTTCGGATTTTTTGCTCAAAATTTTTTGGAGAAGGGGCACTAATATGGACATGGTTATGAAATAATTCCCGATATCCCAAAAGAAATAAGACATCTTAAAGTGTTATATAAGCACAATAGTTTGCGAAAATTTAGGCCATATAGATAAATTTTGCACATAAAATTTTTTTTAACCATTGCTTCAAATTGTCCAAAATAAGCACAACATATTGATTTTAAATCTAATTTTCTATTAAATATTTATTAAAAACTGATAATAACAAATGCATAAAAATACTAATAAATGTCAAAATAGCCAAAAATGTTGTAAAGTAAACGAAAATTTGTTCATTTTACAAAAGATTTTGTTGTTTTGACATTATTTTCGTATTTATAGCATGGATTATTATGAGTGTATTTAAGCAGAGAAATATCATACAAATTGCATGTAAGATCAACTAAATCACATTTCGGGCTCATACCTATGATTTCTGTAGACTTGGAACTTTTTCCAAATAATTTCGTGTCGTTGGTTGTTCTTTTTATTTTTGTTTCTTTAATGAACTTCCAACAATTTTTACACGTTCTTGCATTGAGTATGATGACGTTATAAAACATTATTAAATTGGTTATTACCAGCCAAGAAAAATTAAAAAAAAACATAAAAACAAATAAAAAATATATAAAAAATTTCGTAAAATGTATAAAATGAATTCGTAATTTCGTGTATTTTACGAAAGATTTTCGTGGTGCGCAAAAACGAATTTATTTTGTAAAAAAAAGTACTTCGTAAAATGCACACAAAAAATTAGAAGATTTCGTATATTTTATTTGTGGATTTTTTCAGTGTGCTGTACATGAATAGGTTTAAAAAAAAGTATTTTTTGTATCCATTTAAAGGCTTTATATTATTTTCTTGTTATCATAATTTGAATTAAGTTCCGTGGATTTGTTTTTTTCCCGGCCACTAAGGTTTAAGATGAAGTCTAATAAAATTTAAGTGTTATTATTCCAAAAATTGTAAAAGTGTTATTCCGCAAATTTCCTTGTGGGTCGTTTTTTGGCCAAAAGTGCAAAAAATAACCCTACAGGGAGCAAGTTGCGTAATATAAGTGTTTTTATTAAGTGAAGATTTTTTTATCAATTTACAGCCTTTACAATTTGTTGTCGAATATTATAATAAAGTTTCATGAGCTTTTTTTGTCCCCATGCCACTAAGTGTTAAATATTTTTTAGATAACAGTAAAGATAATTATTGTCTAATCAAATATAAATGATATTTTAAGAATATTATCCAAACTTTAATAAAAACATTAAAATTTTGTTAAATTTTAGACAAAATAAGCAATTTTCATAAAATGTCCTGTAAATGAGTCATTCCAAACACAAACACGAATTAAAATTTTTTAAATTTATTTGTTTCTTTAATAACTATAAGCAGTCGACATCTGCAAATAAGGTATTTTAAAAAATCTCTGCAATAAGGTATTTTATAAAATGATGTGATTGACAAATCCCCACTTAGCCACACTCATCGCTGGGTCTACAGTGGCTCAACTCGCTAAGAGATGAAGCTACGAGTCATAGCCTGTTGCGTGAATGTGGGTTTGAAACTCACTATGACACAAAGTGAAAAGTTTTTCATATAGAGCAATTTAACAATATAAAATACTTTGTTGAATTGTCACATAAATTAATCATTGAAGAGCCTCCGGCAGTCTTTCATATAATGAATATAGATTTTTAGCACAAAAATAGTAAAGTGCATTTGAATATTGTTTCTACAAAATTTTCTTTCTGAGTGTTATTACTGAATGGTTGACAGAAAAACTGAATTAAAAATTATATTTTCTTAATTTCAACTCAAAAATCTTAGTTTCAATTGAAGATTTCTAAATTTTAAATGCAAATTCTGAATTTCAATTGATATAAAAACAAAAAATATTTTCACATAGTTTATGAAACTTTTCATGAAATGATAAAGATTTATGAAACATTTGCCATAAATTTGTATGAAACTCTTAATCATATATAAGAAAACTTCATAAATATGATGAATAATTGATGACAAGCGATTTATGATAAAGTTTCATCAATATGCTGAAACTTTTGACCTGAGTGCAGGTCACCAAGGGCAAAGCCTTTCGATTTTGCTGAAATTCGTACCACATATTTTTTTTATTTAGTGGTACAATTATCAGAAAAATATTTAATGAAAATCGAAATTTTACTCAAAATTTCCCTATACAAATTTTGTATACTCTTTTTTCATAGAATTATGATTGAAATATTTAACAATCATAATATGATGCCCATAATCATATTATGATTACAGGCGATGATAACATCGTTCCCAGTGATTATAATATGATCAGCCAGAATCATGTTTACGATTGTTAGAATCATAATATGATATGATATGACTATGAAAAAAAGTCCGTACACTATGAAAAAAAGCCCGTATATTCCCTGCGGGAAATAATGGGTCGATTGATCCAACGTGGTAATTCTGTGATATATGATTGGGGAGCACGTCACGAAACTGGTGAAACCAAAGTTGTGGTGCACCAAAAAGTGTTAATTTGGGTGAAATGTCCAATCACATGACTATAGTTATGGTGACAAAACATTCACCGGTTTGTACCAGTTATATCATGTAACTGGAGAAAAAGTAACATAATATCAAAATGTACTGAAGAAACTAGGATCGTTGCAGTTGAAGTTGTTAGTGGTCATTGAACTGGTTCAAAACCATAAGCAGTCGATGAAAACATGGCAATTAGTGCCAAAGGATGCATTCCCTTGACTGCTACAAAGCGGACATAACACAGAAGGAATATTATCTGTACCGACTTTGTGACAGTAAGACGAAGACGGCTCCACTGGTTTAAAAGAACTGAATACGGAACTGTTTAGAGAGTGACCAGGGTTTCCAGATATATAATATGACACACGCTGAATAAAAAGTGAAAGGTTAATTGCTAATTATTTTTCGAAAGCCCGGAGACATATAGCCCTTAGACCAGTGCAGTAATACGTCGCAAAACTATTCCTGTCAAACTACCCCTATCACAAAACACATTGCGCTTAATATGTGACTAGTTTTCCGTCAAAAAATGTTCTCTAGTTCTGCGATACGTACACCTACACCAGTCACATGATAAATTTTTTTCCACTGGTTCTGTTGCATATCACATAAATCCTAAAATGGTCATACTTTGACACTACCTACTTCTAACTTGTCCCGTAGCATATTCATTTCAGTCGGTACGGTGATAGGATACCTTGGTCAAGTTATTCGCCACGTCACACAGTGCTCCACAGGTGACAATTGTCACCTCCTATGACATGCCCATGTTAAAAGTACCGGTCACTTTCATATAACATAACCGAAACTATGACAGGTTCATACACACAAAGTTCTGGTCACGTGACCATACCAGTGACTGGTCCATTCCCCGCAGGTTATTATAGAAGTTTACCTTTTTTGAGCCTAGGCTAGTTTTTGTTAAATTTAGCAACACATGTCTGCTGAACTTTACAATGAAATAAGTAGAAAAAATTAGTAGCCGCTAGTAAATTTAAGTAAATTGTTGTAAAATCCAACTTTAACCGTTTTGCTGAAATCAGCCAAAAAATTACTAAACTTTAACAAAATTAGTACAATGAAATTAGTTATAAAAATTCGTAAGCGCTACTAATTTTAGTAAAAATTGTTTTAAATTACAATTTAAAACGATTTTGCTAAAATCAGCAAAAAAAAAATTACGAATTTTAATAAAATTAGTAGAAATAATTAGTAATCGCTAAAAATTTTAGTAAAATTTTTTTTAACTATCACTTTTAATAATTATTTATTTATTTGTTAAACACAAGTTATTAAACGAAATACTATTAAACTACATTTTATATCGTTTTAGTGTTAATTTAAATTTTCTGGAACATTGTTGTCTGTGTGTATGTTGTATGAATTATTGTTTGTTTCGTTTCATTATATCTTTATAAAGGCCATGTAACAAATATTAAAAGCTGAAATAAGAGAAAAAGCAATATTAAATTATATACACATAATATATTTTTCATTATAAAACGTACTTTATTTTTATATTCATTTACAACTGCGCAATTTTTGCGTGCCTATAGATCGCCGTCGTCTTTACCACGGACATGTTTTTGTTTGCAAATTCCATTGATGTTTTTATATACAAAACATTGAAAAAATCACCCACCATTTGCATTTATTGTAGAAATACATAATATATTATACTCAAGCGCAAACATCGGCTTTTCAATCAGAGATTCTGTGAGATTCCGTTCAAAGAGTATATACAAAAAGAGAGAATACACTTCCCACGGGCAAGCATATGAACACATTTTTTACACTAAAAAATAATTGCAACATGTTGATGTAAAATTGTTGCTAAAAAAATTCACTTTTATTTTGCTTATATTTTGTTATTTTATATTAAATTTAATATAATTCAATTTTATCTTGCTTAGTTAATCATGAAAATTATATAAATATATAAAAATTATATTAAATTATTATTCAAACAGATGATAAAAATTGATTTAAACTTCTTAATTTTTGGCAACATGTTTCCACATGCTCGGTGCGAGTTTACGAACAAATAAAAGGAAAGCAAATTGAGATAGACTGAGGTGCTTAGAAACCCATTGGTAAGTTCTTGTCAACTAATATTTTCTCTTCTTTTAAAATAAATATACATATTTTGTTAGAATATTAAAATATTTTGTGAGAGTAAAAACTTCTCACTGCAAATAATACGTTGCATGCAAAAATATTGACATATTTAAAGTTATTCTGATAGTTTTTGAGCTTAAAAAATAAACAGAATTTCAAATGATATATATTTTTTTAATTTCAAATTAAAATCAAAATTTCAATCGATTATTTCTAAATTACATGAAAATTATTAATTTACATTGATACCCAGCAAAACCACACATTACCAAATAATGGGTAAAGTAATGTATCGCCATAGGGCTCCATGCATTACAATATACCATACTTCACTGATGAATTTACAGGCGATGAGCCTAAAAGTAATAGGTGGATTCATTACCTAGTAGAGGGTAAAGTAACTGGTTACTTTTATTGTTACCTGGTTGGGAAAAGTAGTGTGTTTATAAAGAGATTTTCATAAAAACTAATTTATAAAAAAAAATATTACAAACAATTTTTTTTTTAAATTAAATAAAAACATGCTCGTTCTGAGCTTCGAACATGGGGTCTCTGGTTGTTAGGCGTGCACTCTACCAACTGAGCTATCGTCACATATTATAATGGGTTGCTTAAAATGTAAATGAATTGTTGTTCTTTGAGTTTTCGTTTGTGATGTTAAAAATATATAACTTACCCTCATGTTTACAAAAAAATAACAAAGTAATGTGTCTAAATATAGGTTTTCAAAATAATATTCTACACATTACTTTACGCTTATATTTCATGCATTCTGTAATTGATGATCGGTAAGTCATTATTTTATGTATTGAAATAATGTAAAAGGTAATGATGTATCATTACAAGGTTACCCATGAGTGTCCAATTAATGGTAACTCATTTCCTTATGGTTCAATATAATGTTGATGGTAAGGAGTATACATTACAAAGTAATGCATTATGTAACCCATTATCGGTAACTTGTTACTTTTGTAGGAAAATAATGAGACTAGTAAGGAGTATACATTACAAGGTAATGCATTACTTTATCGCACCCATTACCAAAGTTTTTCTGGGTATTCAGAAACCTTAAAAAATCGAGTTTTTTTTTGTAAATGTATCCATGTCATCTGTTTTGAATAAAATAAACCCATACAATAATAAAGTTGATTTACCTTGAATAAAATTGTTTTCACAAGATTGTAAACGTTTTTATGAAATGATGAAGAACTATAAAATAGTTGCCTTCAATTTTTATAGAAAACTTAGTCGTATTTATGAAATCTTCATATATTTGATTAATATTTGATGACAAACGATTTATGAAACATTTTCATCAATATGATGAAACTTTTTTTCCTGACTGCAGATAGACTTTATTTTTATACAAATTTAATGTACTTATAGTATATTTGCCAATTTGTTTTGCAAGTATATGTTTTTATTATTGCGGATAAAATTTTTTTGAAGTATACAATTTTTAAAACAGCAAAACTTTTTGCCAAATTTTAGCACTCGGTTTTAAAAAACTAGTAAAATGTTTTGCTGAAATCAGCAACAAAAATTATTAAAAAATTCAGTAATTTGAAAAACGTAAATAGCAAAAATTGTTACTAAAAAAATTAATTGTACTAAAAATAAGTACAAAAATATTAACAAGTGAAATTGAAAACCTTTTACAAATTTGTCTACTAACTTTTGTGTCTGAGTGTATGGTATATATAAATTTGTGAGTTAACATACTTATACATATTTCTTTAATATGACGGCATATTTCAAATTGTTATTCACACAAATATATTTACTACCACACTAGACGATATATAATCATATTTGTCTATGTAAAATAATATAATTTTATATAAAACTTTTTAACTCGGGGATAAAAAATTTTATATTTTTGCTAAAAAGCAGTGATTATACGCGAACTATGACGAATTTTGGAAAAAGAAAAACTACATAAACTCCATATTTACTAGGAGAATGTTTATACCAAGTTTTACTAATCTCTAAGAGTATATCAAATAGAGACACTTTACTTCCTCTCAGCAACATAATATCGAACTCGGGCAAGCAAACGAAAATATATTTTTTACATTAAAAATTATTGCAACATGTTGATAACAAATTGTTGCTTAAACAACTCACTTTTACTTTATTAATATTTTATTATTTTCTATTAAAAAATAATATATTTAATTTTATGTTGTTCATTTTATCATTAATATTTGAAAATATTAAAATTCTTATTAAATTATTATTTAAAAACGTGATAAAAATTAATTTAAACTTTAAATTTCTCCAACATAATTTCATTTGCTCGGTGCGAATTTACTAACAAATAAAAAGAGAGCAGATTGAGCGACACTGAGTAGTATGGAAACCCACTGCTAAGGTCAGAAGAGGTAAGGATGAAAATGGTCGATGTTTGTGCTCATTATTTTTAAAATGTCTCTATACTTTAATTTCAACTAAACCGTAAATATTTCGTCTGTCTTATGGACAGAGGTCGATGAAGAGCTAACATTTTCGGCGTCGCACTGTGTTGCGGCTAGTGGAAAAGTAACTTTTTTCCGATTATTTTTTTCAGTGTTTTTAATGATGCAATTTTGTCACAGACATTCCAAGTAAACAAAAAACACATAAAGCTTATTTTTATGTTGGCCCGTTGATTTTTAATTGATTTTAGAAGTCTAATATACAAAATTTTCACGAAAAGAGGGGATTTCAGGGCTGTATTCAAAATGATCTCATTTGATTTTGGTGACAGATATTTTGATTTGGAAAAAAAAATCTGGCTTCGGACAAGTATCTTCTGTAAAAAAAAGGAATGTTGTTTGAGACTAAAGGTCCATTTTTCCTTTAAATTTGGAAATATCTAAAAAGTCCCAGAGAGTCCCAGTTCCAAACCACTACAGAAATGTTACATAATTTGTTTTCAAACGAACTGTGAAAAAATCAGCTGCCCATACCAGCCCTCCTGGGAGTTATAGCGATTTTAGTATATCACTCTCAGTATTTATTCCATAGAAATAGAACGGAAATTCTCGGAATCATTTATTTTTTTATTCTACATCTATTTCTAGCACTCACAGAAATGAGCTTAACTCTCTTAAAACTGAAGCTATTGACTTCAAACCGATATCAAATTAAAGCTTTTATTGCCACCTTTCAAATAAGAAATGAAATAGATTTTGGTTTTATATAAAATTTCAGAGTTTTTTTTCAACAAATATCGAAAAATCATGAAAATTTGACGTTTATAATTCTTGTTCGGACCACCCTATAGTTTATTTAAAAACTAATCATATAGGTATTTATCAGAAATAAAAGAACAATTAAAATAAATTTTTTTTGTAAATTTTTCGAAAAATTTTTTTTTTTTTTGATTTTGTTGAAAATTTGACCCCCAACAATTTTTTTCGGTGTACATTTTTTTTTTCACTCATTCTGTTTGGATTTCATTCTGACTAATCTGTAAAAGTTTCTCATCGATACAATTAAAATTACAGTTTAGGCAATATGATTTCCAAAAACTTCGGTTTCGCAACACTGTGCGTCGGCGGCTAAGCTAAGCTTGTAGCCAACTGTTTTTAGAAATATTTAAAAAAATTAAATTGATGTATTTTTCTATAAAAAGAGATTAAAAAAAGTTAAAGTAATTCATTGCTACACTAGAATAAGGCATTTAATTAAGTTTGTAGGATTTTGAATATTTTGATAAAACTGGTTCCACGTCTTTCATGTTATCATGCACGAATAGCTTTTTTTATTGTTGTAGAATGGAGTCCACTTCTTTTTTCGTTAACGCAATTCCTAGCAACAGAAAAAGCTTGTTCTGAAGATGCTGACGTGGCTGGAATCCCAAACACAAATTGGCAGTTTTCCAACATTAGGAAAATGCTAAAAAGAATAATCTGTTTTTAAAATTCACATACAGTTTGTATACTTACTTGTTTGTGCTCTTTCCACCAATCAATTGCAAATTACAATTTAGAAAAATTCAAGTCAAATGTCCACAAACACTACTCCCTCTTTCCTCCTCCCCATAACCTATTTTCCTGATATCAACACAATGCAATGCATTAGTAGGGGCATCTCCTGAGTGTTGGTTCAACATATAAAAAAAAAAAAAAATGTTCCTAGAAATTCCAGCATTTGTTGACGAGTGTTAGAACAGTAAATTCCAACTTCTTAGTAAACTAAACAATTTTTATTTATATTTTAGAATTGCCTTGCCGCAAAATATAGATCAAAAGATTTTATAGTAATCTACTTAACTAAAAGTAAACTATAATCTAAAAAAAATTAACATTTCAGCTTAGCTATCAAAGTCAGCTAAGAATTTTAGCCGATGAAACCCGCATGCTTCGGCGGCGGCTAATGCAAGTAAGAATTATACGGCGGCGGCTGTGCGCCTACGTACAGCCGGTCAACTTTGCCCTCTGCTTATGGGTTATATCGAAATACCTTTTTCTTCAGTTACAGCCCCAAAAACCTTTTAATGCAAATAGGATTGTTGTGTTACATGACATATCTTTTGATAACTCAACCTTTGACGTTTTTATTTTAAATAAAAAGTTAGCATTACAATGAATGATGGCTAGTGTACCAACAAAGTAGTGATACATATCGAACGAGATATAAAAGAGTAAAATGTTAATTGTAATGTAATTGTCAGTGGAGTGTGTAGTATTAATAGATAAAAATACTAAAAGGCGTATTAGATAGACGAATTTTCTTTAAAAGACGCTTACAAGGCGGAAAAAACTAACAAATGTGTTTAAGACTTTAAACGAATAACAACGAAATATAGGATTAGTATATAAAGTTTAACTAAATTAAAAGAAAAATAAAAGAAAAAAAAAACTCAAAGATTTTACATGAGTTAAGAGTGTTTGAATAAAAATACCAGTGCTACCTTTGTAAATTTAAAAAAAGAAAGAAATAAAATAGTAGTAAAAAGAAAGCGTTTAAAAAGAAATATAAGAAATAACTCAAAAAAAGCTTTAAGAAAGGTTAAACAAAGAAAGACAAAAAAAATATTGAACCATTAACATTACCACGATCATCAACGCAACATATGCCGGTTGTGAGCAAGTAAAAGTTTAGACGTTATCAAACGTAACGGACGTGTGTTTAAAACGCGTTTTAGTTTAATAAAACAAAAAAAAAATTGAGTTTAAAAGTTTTTAACTTTATTTTAAAAATAAAGTTTTAAAGACAATTTAATAATAAACATATTTATTACATCAAAAATGAAGGTGAGTTTTAAGATAAAAAAAGGTTATTATTTCCACTACCCAAAAAAAAAATATATAACAAGAAAACGATATTAAAAATATCAACAATTGAACTGGATTATAAAATAATAAAAGTGCTTTAAAAAGAAAGAAAAATATAAAATTGCAAAAAAAAACACAAACATCGACTCTTTGTCGTCAATGTTAATATCAAGTGAAAGTCTGGTAATACAAATATTACAGCCATATGTGCGTATTTTTTTTTCTGCATAATAAATATAAGAAATTTAGTAAACAAATAAAAAGTAAAAAAAAAAAAACGATTTTTGTTTATTTTAACCAACATTTAACATTTTGGAATTCACAGTGACAATGACCAAATTTGTGGATGAGCGTTTTTTTTTTTATTTATTCAACAAATAAAAATTAATTTGTTTATTTAAGTGGAAACCTTAAAGATGTAAATTAAAAAATATACAAAAAAAAATATTTACAAAAAATATTCAATATTCGAATGCCTTGCTCGAATAAGGGTATAAGTGACAGGCGCTACGAAATTAGCCCCAATGAAATATGTCCCAAACAGAAAACTTAAACAACACCCCAATCAAATAAAACCTAAAGGAAATTAATAATGGCCAAAAGAAGCAATGAAATAATTACAAAATTAAATGAAACAACACCTGAATAAGCAATGAAATAAAGGCCAAATATTGGGTTTTATTTCATAATAAAAAAACTCCAAAAAAATATACGAAATACCCCCCAGTAAAATTAACCGCAAAGAAATAAATTTAATTCAAACATACAAATATTTAGATTTTTTTTTTTTATTAACCCAGATAGCGCCGGTTTTTTTTTTTTTGAAAACTTAAATTTTTATTTCGAAACTTAAATCTTTTGGGGTTCTTTACATTTATTATAAAGTAACTATTTTTTTAAACCTATAGATTTCCCGGAATCGGGTGTCCTTTTAAAAGTACGATCCAAAGACAGTACACGCAGAGAAAAAAATATGGTTGCAATATGATTGCGTCCACAAAAACAATGTTTCCTAGAGCAATAAATGGTGGTTTTAATTAAACTATTATTGTATCAATCATATTTCAACAATAATATGGTTCATTTTATCATGTTGTAGTAAAAATTTCCCTTTTTTTCAGTTATCATATTATTGTTTTGTCTACAATCATACTATGGTATTTATTATCATTTTCCTTTATCTAACTGCAGCCATATAAGAGTTGCTCCAACTATAAAATGATCAGTCGGGTTTTTTATGAGCGTCTTTGCTCTTTTAGTGTATGAGATTTTTTCTTGTATGAGATTTTGTAAAAATAAGTTGTGAGAAACAGCCAGCCCCAACAAATTAAAGACATTAAAAATGGACAAACAACGTAATGGTGTTAACTGTAATGGTCATCTGTTTTGCGGAAAAAGGATTAAGTTTGTAGTCTCAACCCAATCTACCCTGGAAGTCCAGGCAAAAGTTTAATTGTCGCGCACCCGTTAAATAAAGTTATTGCTTAAAAAGTAATTTATTTTTTTTGTTTGAAATTACGGAAAATATTTGTTAAAAGAAAAAAAATGTGAAAGAAAATTTAAACAAAATGCACGTGCTTTTAAGTATGTAGTACGAATGATGCTGAAATTCGTGTCCATGATCATAATATGATAACTAGGACTATTATATGGTTATAATTATTATGATTGCTGCAAACATGGTTTGGTCATTATAAATGTATTTTTAAATTGTATAGCTTGCATAGCTGAGACAATATTTCACAAAGCTTATTCTTTAGCGCAAAGACAACTTGATTACTTAAATTTTTTTAAACCTAAGCTTATTTAAATATGTGAATTATTAAATAAAATATACTATTAAAAAACACACATATATTTCAACAGAATGCTGGGAGAATACTGTAGGGCTCATATTATGATAATTCATACAAATTTCCAGATCCATAATATGATAATATTGGGATATATTTGGAACCATATTATGGCAATATAATTATCATATTATGATACAGAAGCAGATAAGAGTATGGTTGCCACAACCATAGTGACATGGTGTCGCAATCATAAATCCAACAATGTATGATGCTCTTCGAATATGGTTCCCTCAACCATGCTTTTTCTTGCGTGTACACTTTGCGCTGCAATACAGCAGCTTTCATTTATTTATAGTTTAACTAAGATGTTACTCTTACTATTTTTAAACAAATAATAACAATTAACTGGATGTAAATGATTTACTTACATGTTTTTTTACATTACGAACTATTACAAAAAATCACTATTCGCAAAGCACTCGATAAGCAATTAAAATACCCGCATCTGCTTTCATCAACTGACGCTTTCGAGCTGCGAAGCTAAATAACAAAGCATAAACAATAATAATATAAAAACATATGTACAGAATTTCAAGTCCATAACGACGCTGTTCTCTCATTTGTCATATGCTTTTAGAAGGACGGTTGCGCCAAGTGGGTTAATTAATAATCATATAATTCCAAATTATATACTGTTACCCAAACCGTGTACTAGCTACTATGGCCTTCGCCGCGTTGTAGCGAAAACAGACCAGTGCCTCTGGTGGGAATCGAACACACGACCCCGCACTGATAAGCCAGCACGCTACCAACTAGCCTACCGGCCGCACGTTCAAAAAAACAATAAAATAAAATCTTTTAATCTATATTTTATTCTTTACATGCGAAATCGCCAAGAGTCTTCGATTTTTATTATAGTTGTTGTAGTGAACAGGAATACTTAATGGAGCCATAAAGGCATTCTAGTTTTTGGGTTTTTAAAATTGTTATAACTAGCGGTTTTGTGTGGGTTTTTAATTTTTTAGTATAACATTTAGCAAGTCAATCAATTAAAAGCAAATTAAAGAAACCGCCGCAGGAGCTAATAAGCTGCTGCACTTTTTTCTGTTATTTTTCTATATAGACCCAGAAAAACAGTTTCAGTTGTTTACACCGAATTTGTTGCCTATCGAATTCTGGCGGTTACGACAACTATCTTCATATTAAATTATAGTTTTAATCGTGAAAGCTAATATTCAGTTGTCTCATTCAATATTTATATTCTACTTAAATAATATTAAGTTCCACAAAATTGAATGGAAATTAACAAATTTTAATTTTTTTTTTTTTTCAACTATTGAACCGGTACATTCAGATTAATAGAACACTGCTCTACTCATTACGTCACAATGGCTTTAGTTTTCTTTAAAATATTATATTTTATTAAAAAATAAACTTTTTGCGTTTGTATTTTCCGGGATTTGAACTCGGAAAACTGTAGTAATTGGCTGCCCACTACCCATTACACCACAAACACCTATAATTGTTGAGTGCTAAATTCGAATATAAATATATTGTTAGGAAAACAAACATAGTCTAAAATTCGTTGTCAATACCAACCATTAGTCGCGTCTATAATCAATGGAATCCATAATTCGGTTGGTTCTACAAAACCCTACTTTAACTGTATATTTAATGGTAAACCCGTATTTGCAGTTACGCTTTTGGTTATTGGCAATTTTTGAATAAATTGGATAGCTGGTAACAATTTGTTTGCATTTTCACGAAATAAATGTTTGCTTATACTGTACACAATTACTACAATTATGGGAAAGGGAGTACCAATAATTGTATAATAAGATTGTTTCTGTTCCTTTTTTTAATTGTCAGTACCGTATTTTTGCATTATTAATCGGTTATAGGTAATTCTATTGAAATATCGTCCTATCAAATAATTTTAATGGTTTTGACCGAATTCCAACCAATTTTTTTTCTGGGTGTATTTTATTGCAGCTCGGCTGGCAAAGCTTTGGTAACAAATTTGATCTTAAAAATCGCGACTTTTTCTGCAGACTAAAATTTTGTGTCAAACTTGAGCATGCAGTGTTTTTTCCTTTTAGTTTTATTAAAGTGCTTAACCCTATCACTACCCACGTTTGTTTGTTGATATATTTCTATTTTGCCTTCAGATTCTTGTTAAGGGTTCTAAATTAGAAAGAAAAAGGTTTACATATAAGACCTTTTGAAAACTCTCAGCCCATTTTTACTACTAAAACATTCGAATAACGAAAAATAATTAATAATCTACAGTACACACAAAAAAATATTTCTTAAATTGCGCCAAGTAACATTTTGTTAAATTAAAAAAACAAATCAATTACTTTTTAATTGACTCAATTACTTTTTAATTGACTCAATTAAAAAGTAATCAATATTTTAAAAATATTGATTACTTTAAATAAACAAAAATATTGATTACTTTTTAATTGAATCAATTAAAAAAGTAATTGATTATTTTTTTATTCAACAAAATGTGTACTTGGCGCAATTTTTATTCTGTTAATTAATATAAAAATTAATTCGATTCTCATTATATGACGGTTGCAAAAACACTTTTAAAACGAAAAATGCTTTGTTTGATATCGTTTTGGTCATTAGATGATGCTGCGTGACTCTAGCTTTGCTAGTTAGGAGATACGCGAAACGGCTTTTTTTGGAGATAAATGCTCATTAAAAAAATTGAAATTTGTAAACAAATATCGGACTATATCACCCTGATGAACAGTTATGCATATAATTTTTTTTTTCACTGACCAATATCCTAATTAATATATATATTAGAACAAAAACATAAAGTAAATTTGCTTTT
>CM037851.1:162509676-162527354 GCA_021234595.1 Delia radicum | reverse complement strand
TTTTTAATTATTTGATTAGTATTATATTGTAATCTCGACCCCTGGTTAAAGTTAGTAGACAAAAGTAACTGTTTTCCTTATTGCATATACCTTTTGTACTTTATTTGTTTTTTCTATAAATGTATTTTAAATGAGTCAGTTTGTAGATGTCAGAGACGCCAGTTCTCCACCGCGGTACACAGTTATAAGTTCTGTGTTACAAAATAAATTTAATTGTGTTTTTATATTAATAAATGTTTTAAATTAAAGAAAAAATCAAATCGTTTCAATTCAGAAATTCTCGTACATTTTAATGGTGCCGAAACCCGGAAACCTATCTACTCATGATAGAAAATAAAAAATTATTAATATTAAAAGACAATTGTTGTAATACTATAACGCATTCTTCATTTTTTACATAAATTATACTCCTCATACGTGGATATAATCTCATCATCTTTACCATCCGGTTGTGCCTGCGGATTTTAATCTCAACAATAGTTAGCTTTGTGTATGGTTATTTCTGGACTTACTGGTCAAACATCGTACAATTAAATACAACAAAAAGATTTTACTTGTTCATCAAAAAAAACCAAAATGGAGAACATCGCGTCTTTAATAGAAGTGCAACGTAACGCAAATCGCCATTTGCAACGACTGATGACAAATTTCGACCAAAAACCAAAAGAGCAACTATCAAAAGGCTACGTATTAACTATATTAGAGGAAGTTGAACTAACCTATAAAAACTTCAAAGAAGACCATGAACAGATTTGTGAAGCGGTTCTTGATAATTCTATACAAGAAACAACTGTTCCGTATTTAAATGAAGATTTCTATTATGTATTTTTTGACACTTATCTCACTTTTAAATCAAAACTTTTAGATTTTTCAGTAGAGCCATCAGCTTTGCCTCAACAAATGTCAAGTACATTTGTGTCTTCAAATACACAAAATGCCTCATTCATTTCTAGTGCAAGGCTACCGAAAATTCAACTACCAACATTTTATGGAGAATACATCGATTGGATTCCCTATCGTGATATGTTCATTTCGTTGGTACACAGCAACCCATCTCTTACAGGTATACAAAAATACTTTTACCTCAAAGGCTCATGTCAAAAGTCTGCACTGGATATTCTTAATGAATACCCTCCATCAGAAAACAACTACACATCTGCATGGAAGGCATTAGAAGAAAGGTACAATAACCCCAGAAAAATAGTAGATCAAACCCTAAGAAAGTTGTTTAATATTCCATCATCAAGTGGTTCATTTGAAAGTATTAAGGAATTGCTCGATACCACTCGCTCCTCAATTTCTCTTTTAAAATCCCTTGACATAGATGATTTTTTTGAAGCCATGTTAGTTTTCTTACCAGTGAAAATTGGATAACAGACTAGAAAAGAATGGGAGCAATCCATCACTTCAACAAACAAAATACCTCCAATGTCAAGTATGTTAAATTTTTTAGAAATGTCTTTTAGAACACTTGAATCTGTTGAAGAAGCTCATACGTCATCAAAACCAGAGAAAACGTCATCAAAATTTGAAAAAGCACATACCGTCAGTAAACTACAACCACAAAAATCATATAGAAGATCTTTTTATACACACACACAACAGTCGACAATAACCACTGCCCTTGCTGCCAACGTCGACATCCTCTGTATAAATGCTTTCAATTCTCTTCACTGCCACCAGCAGAGAAAAAAACTGTTCTACAACAAAATAACATTTGTTCTAATTGTTTACATTGTGGCCACAGTGCAAATAAATGTTCAAGCTCAGCTCGCTGTCAACAATGCAAACAAACTCATCATACTATTTTACATAGTTCTTACTTTATTGAACATCAACACAACAGCAGACTACAACTGCAAAAAATAATGTTAATCAAAGCTCTTCACGCAGCTTTAATACAAACGAGCAGTTAAGTTCACATATCACATCACTTGCTGTTAATAATCGTACACAAGTTCTGTTAGCTACGCTAAAGTTCTAATTGTTCATAAAACTGGTACACATACAAAAAGCTTTAGTTGACCCATGCTCTCAATGGTCATTTATAACACAAGAAGCAACTCAATTATTAGATCTTTATAACAAAAAACAACAAAACAAATGTAAGTGGATTTGGAGGAGACAACAAAACGTCAAGCAGTTATTGTGTTCAAGTGCAACTATTGTCAAATTATAACAAAAACTTTAGTCTACATATTGATGCTTTAGTTGTAAACAAAATAACTTCATACAAACCAAATAATATAAACAAAAGTATTTGCCAAATTTACAACAATATTATTTGTCTGATCCTACGTTTTATTTACCATCAAAAATTGACATTTTACTGGGTGGTGAAGTATACGGTGATTTTATGTTATCAAAATCAATTAAATTTCCAAATAGTGTTTTTTTGCAGGAAAGTAATTTTGGCTGGCTGGTTACTGGGCCTACTGACAGTTGTTCTACAGAATCAAAGGTAAATGTAAATACATGTAACCTTGAAAATCAATTACGCCTTTTCTGGGAACAAAAGAGCTGAGTGAGAAAGAAAATTAACATTAGAAGAAGAATTGTGTGAGAAGTTTTTTGCTACAACATGCACTAAAGACTCTAAAGGCCGCTATAACAGTGCATCTACCGTTTAAAAATTTACTTTTTGAAAAAGCTATGCCCGTTTTTAACAATACTGATTACAGTGCTTAAACGATTGAAACATCTTGAATCATGTTTTAACTTACGACCACAATTTGCTACAAGCATATAAACAATTTATGGCAGAATATATTGAGCTCAACCATATGGAAAAAATTGGTAAATATCCCCAAGATATACCGTCTAATTGTTTCTTTTTCCCACACCATGGAGTTCTTCGGGAAAGTAGTGCCACTACTAAACTTAGAGTGGTGTTTGATGGGAGTAATAAAACAGCTTCACAAACATCTTTAAACGATGAACTTAGTCCTGGCCCGGCCTTACAAAATGATTTGCCGGAAGTTATTACACGTTGGCGGCGATTTAAAATAGGGTTCACCGCTGACTTAGAAAAATGTTTAGACAAATTAATGTCTGTAAAGATCACCAGCAATATCAGTGTATTTTGTGGAGAGATGAAAATACTAACGATATCAGCATTTACAAATTAAAAACTGTTACATATGGCACTACAAGTGCACCATTTCTTGCTATTAGGGTGCTTAAGCAAATTGCGCGTGATGGAGCTGAAAAATATCCGCTTGCCAGCAAGGTTCTGCAGTCTGACACCTACGTAGACGATGTTATTTCAGGAGCAGATAATCTTAATGAATCTATACGACTACAACAACAACTGCGTTTGCTACTAGAAGGTGCTGGTTTCAATTTACGTAAGTGGAATTCTAGTTCAACTGAGCTTTTAAAACATATTCCAGGAGAATACTTGGCAACAACAAATAATTTTCAACTACAAAACAGTGAAATGGTAAAAGCTTTGGGTTTATCTTGGGACCCACAATCAGACAGCTTTGTTTTAAAATAAATTATACTTTTTCTGATAAAATAACAAAAAGCAGTGTACTTTCAGATTCCGCAAGACTTTTGACCCGCTTGGCTGGCTGGCCCCAACAACCATTATAGCAAAAATTATGTTTCAAAGGCTTTGGCGTGAAGGACTTGATTGGTCGGATACATTACCGAAAGAATTGAGTGATGAGTGGTCAAGTTATCGTATAGCTCTAAAACATATTGAAGAATTAAAGCTGCCAAGGTGGTTTAATTCTCTTTCTACTGCCTCGACTGAATTACATGCATTCTGTGATGCATCAAAATTAGCATTTGCTGCCGTTTTATATTTAAGAGTAATATCAGAAGATGGATCTGTTCACGTAAGTCTCGTACAGTCTAAAACTAAAGTAGCACCACTGAAAATTCAAACAATTCCCAAACTTGAGCTGTGTGCTGCTGTTTTGTCGGCTAAGTTGGTGAATAAAGTAAAACGTAATATTGGTCTTGAGGTTAACCAAATAACGTATTGGTCTGACAGTACAACAGTTCTAAATTGGATTAAATTGCAATCTGCATCATTGCCTGTTTATGAAGCTAATCGAGTTTCACAAATTCAACGTTTAACTAATGTAGTTGAATGGAGATATGTTTTCTACAAAAGACAACCCTGCAGATTGTGCAACTAGAGGTTTACTACCACAGGAACTTCGAAATCACACACTTTGGTGGAAAGGTCCACAGTGGCTTGCTGATGATCCAGAAAAATGGCCAGTAAAAAAGTTCAGAAATACCATACAATCGACATCATGTGACGTCACCGCACATACAACAACAACAAACCCAACAGCTGATTCTACACAACCGTATCCAGATTTTTATTTAAGATATTCATCATTTGCTAAGCTACAACGAGTAACAGCTTATATATTACGATACTACAACAACTTGAAAAATTATATATTAAGAAAAAAGATGGGCGAAAATATCGTTTTTAATGTCAACAAAGAAGCCAACATAAATTGTCTTTCTACTTTTGAATTAAATCGAGCTAAATTGGTACTAGTGAAGCAGTGTCAACAAATTTCATTTCATGATGAAATTAATTGCCTTTTAAAACAGCGATGCCTACCTAGCAGTAGCAGAATTGCAACCCTGCAGCCATTTCTTGATGATGACGGAATTTTACGTGTTGGTGGCAGAATAAAAAATTCAAATTTATCATTTTCCGAAAAATATCCTATTTTACTAACTAAAAAAGATCCGATTTCTATTCTTATTTTTACAGATACACATTTTAAAACATTACATGGTGGTGTGCAGCTTATGCAATCATATGTCATGTCTCACTACTGGATAATTTCTGCTAGAAATCTTGCAAAATTAGTTAAAAGAAAATGTGTAATTTGTTTAAAATATACTGCAAAGGCCTCGCAGCAAATTATGGGTAATCTACCACCAGTTCGAATTCGGCCTGCAAGACCGTTTAAACACAGTGGGTTGGACTATGCAGGCCCTATAACGCTAAAACAATCAACTTTACGCAAGAGTGCTACCAGTAAGGGTTACATATGTCTTTTTGTATGCATGTGTACAAAAGCCGTACATCTAGAGGTCGTCTCGAGCCTTACCACGAATGCCTTCTTGGCCGCATTTAGGCGATTTATTTCACGAAGAGGACCCTGTACCGACTTGTACTCCGACTGTGGAACTACTTTTGTAGGGGCAACTAAGAGCTGCAAGCTATTCATAAACGTTCCAAAACATCACTTCCTGATGACTTAGCTGAAACACTTAATAATGATGGTACTAATTGGCATTTTATACCACCTGCTTCCCCACATTTTGGAGGGTTATGGGAGGCGGGGTAAAATCTACTAAACATCATTTACGTCGTATTATGAGAGACCGTGTATTAACTTTTGAGGAGCTGTCCACATTATTGTGTCAAATTGAGAGCTGCTTGAATTCGAGGCCCTCTGCCCCCTATCATCAGATCCATCAGACTTAAGTGTGCTGACACCTGCTCATTTTTTGGTTGGTGAACCAACAACCTGTATTTCAGAAGAAGATTTAATCGATACCAATATCGACCGTTTAACCAGATGGAAACAAATTGAAAAGTTGAAACAACACTTTTGGCAGCGTTGGTCACAAGAGTATTTATGCCGACTACAATCTAGGCCAAGATGGAATTCTATTAAGCGTGAAGCACAAGTTGGTGATATGGTTTTAATTCTCCATGAACGATTTTCTCCTGGACAATGGCCACTAGCAAGAATTGAAAAAGTTCATCCAGGTTCAGACGGACATGTTCGTGTTGTCACACTGTACTGCAACGGCAAATATATGAAACGCCCTGTAGCTAAAATTTGTTTTCTTCCCACGAATGATGACCCTACATCCGATGCCACGAACTAGGTCAAATATGTTAAACGCGGTTTAAGAACTATCGCTCTTAGTGGGGGAGAAATGTATGGGAGTTTTATTTAGGTTTTATTATTTTTAATTATTTGATTAGTATTATATTGTAATCTCGACCCCTGGTTAAAGTTAGTAGAACAAAAGTAACTGTTTTCCTTATTGCATATACCTTTTTGTACTTTATTTGTTTTTCTATAAATGTATTTTAAATGAGTCAGTTTGTAGATGTCAGAGACGCCAGTTCTCCACCGCGGTACAACAGTTATAAGTTCTGTGTTACAAAATAAATTTAAATTGTGTTTTTATATTAATAAATGTTTTAAATTAAAGAAAAAATCAAATCGTTTCAATTCAGAAATTCTCGTACAGAATTCGTTTTAGAGGTATGGTTCCTTCGGCAAAGTTTCTTATTTTGATCCCTAGAATACGATTTTCCTTGAACGTTGAGCGATTTTTTAAATCGACCCGCCCTAATATATATATATATATATACATACATATATATATAAGAAGATATCTAAGTGATTTTAGATGTAATTCTATAATTCACAAGAACGACTCTAGCTCCCGCGGGCGCGCACTTGCGAAAAAGTGAATGCTATGTACTTTTAATGGAAATTAAGAAGAAAGTTGAGATTATACATTAAATAGTGAATAGTGAAAAAGTCTAAGAAAAGCTAATTTTTCTAGGAAACAACCCTGTTTGGCATAAAATTGTTGAAAAGAAACATTGCTTCTTGGCTCCACACTTTCGCTTTCGTAAAAAAAAACTGTTTAAATTTATTCATATATATTAGTTTATCAAATTAGATATAATTGTAGAGATGTAGAGAAAAACTAAGAACTGTATCTAATATATATCAAATTGTGCAAAATTCAATTATATATTATATAATTGTATCGAATTTGACACAATTTGACGTATTTTAGATACCATTACATATTTTTGTTTTTCGAATCAAATTATGATCTCATTTCATATCTAATGTAATATAATGTGATGATGTCCTACATGATTTTTTTTTACTTGGCTGAGCAATTTGGAGAATTTTGAGAATTTTTCGGGGTATAAAATTAAAACGAACTACACATTTTGTTACTCTGCCATACAAAATTTTGGGTATAGAATTTGTTCTATTTTGAAATTATACGTTAAAATTGATGACACAAAACTTCAGGCGGGATCGGTTAAGGACTCTCCGAGTTGGATTGTGTTGAATTTTGACATTTTCGTGAAACATCCCTTTTTCAGATACATATTACTAACTACCAATTTGTTATTTAAATTTATTTTCATCGGGATAACATTAATTGCATTAATAGTAATTAAATGTGCTAAAGTCCCAAAACTTATTTAACAAATTGTGAAAAGCAATCTGATGTAGGCGTGTTTTTTTTCAATTTTCAATTCATTTAATTTATGAGCATATTTCGTTTGTTTACAAAATTGGAACAGAAAATCTGGGGGCCGAATTACGGCGTTCGTGATCGAATAAAATAGTTTGAAAATAGTTTTTTTAATGATTAACTACAAAAATACTAATAATGAAAGACAAAGTTTTTAAGTTATTTCTAATCAAACACCGAACTACAGCATTCTTGATCGGAAAATTACGATCACGAATGTCGTAATTCGGCCCCTGGTCACGTCTGTTAAAATTTCTCCTTCAAAAGCAGGTATCATATAGGCTTAACCGAAATTAATAACTTTATTTGTTTATATTTTTTATGGACTTATATTTGTTTTTACATTTTGTTTCTTACATTTTGATAAAAACAAAATTTTTTGCCTTTGAAAAAGTCTTTGAAAAAGATAAATATTTGTATCGTCAATTCTTAACAACTTCTAACTTAAATTAAATCTGACACATCATCATCAACAACTTTTCAATACGATGTTTACTTTCTACCCGTATAATCCAAACTATATGAGCCACTCCATATATCAAGACTTTTAACGGCTGGGTGGAAATGACTTGGTGAACTACTGGGATTATAGGGATTATACTGTGGTTGTGGTGGCTGGGGTTGATAGTAATTGGGTCGATATTGTGGTTGAGGTTGTGGAGCGGGGGGCATTATAATATTGTGGTTGCTGAGGTGGTGCGGGAGCTTGAGGTCTATATCCAGGTGCATTATAAGCTGGGGCGGAATTATAAGCTGGTGCATTATTATAAGCAGGGGCAGGATTATATGCCTGTTGTGGTCTAGGTTGTTGTTGGATATTATTTAGACTAAATTTACTGGCTGATACAGGACGATTATATTTTTGATCTTTATAATAATCCGCAGGATTTTCACGATATTGACCATCATCTAATTCATTTGGACCCAAGGGATAGGCCTTGCTACTGGTTAGAGTAGGTGGTGGTACATTTATGTCACTACCTATTAAAAAAAAAAAAATGTGTTAACAAATTTTTGAAATTTTCTTAATGTTAAAAATCTTGAATTTAATTACCTGCCGGTTCAAATCCTCTTTTACTGGCACCATATTCTATTTCTCGTACCGTCCCCCTGATCATCTACGTAACCATATTTACCATAGACCTCACCATTCGGATATTTCGTTTCAATTTTAAAACTTTTATCGGCCGCTTCATAGCCGTATGTATATGAACCATCTGAATTTTGTCTATCGATTTGTTTTAAAATCGGCACTGGGGTCGTGTACTGTTGATTTTGTGCATTTATTACTACTACGCTGTGTAATGCTATCACTAGACAGGAGACTATGAACTGTAATGAAATAGAATTAAGATTTCACATTATATTCTTATGAAATTTCTAAGAACTCTAAATCCTGGTGAATTTCTATTGACTCATTCCACATAAAACCGTCAAAAACTATCTAATTTTCGAACTCTACACACAGAGAAAAAATTTTGCTATTTGCCAACTGAAATTCGGTTACTACACCTTAAATTCGTTTATTTCGAATTTCAGACGGTTGGCACAACTTAACATACGTTTTCTCAACAAAGTTCGGTTATTTCAACACAATTTTACTTGTAACACCCAGAATATTCAGAAATCTAATGTAAATATCGTTGAAACTGACTGAATTTATAAGTTGATACCATAAATATACACTTTTCAATTCGGTTGGCACTTCATTTCTCTGTGTGTACCACCTTCAATTTCAACCAAACTTGGCATGGACGGTAAGTGTTATATATATACATTAGGGTGACAGCCAAAATTTTTTCGCGAATTTTAAAGCTTTTTCAACGGAATATTGTGCCAATAGGTCCAAAAGTTTTGTGACGAAAATTTGAGCCAAATCGGACAACGTTTTCTGGACGCGCATCCAGGTCAAAGGTCAGGTATTTTCATATTTTACAATATATACGAAATAAATTTTTTGAACTCGTTTATTTTTTTTTCAATATTTAATGAAAAAATGTGGATTTATATATTTTCGTGAAAAAATGGTAAAAAGAACTTTTTTGGTAATTAACCTTTCCTTTATGTCAGGAAATTAATAGATGCTTTTATTCAAAAACGTTAACTACAAAAACACATTGTTTGTTTGTATTAAATCACACCATCTACATGGCAAAAATTTTAAAATTGCTAATTTCCTAGACAACAACCATTATTTTTAACGGATTCTAATAATAAATTTCAAGGCCTACTAGATTTTTAAAATACGACTGAATTATGTATTTCCCCAAAAATTATATAAATTGCATTCAGTCGTCTGAATTACTTGTGTAAAGTGCTTTTGGTTAGAGATTTTTTGTGAATTTTGTAAAAAATATATAACAATGCCCTCGTTAAGGGAAGAAATATTTTTAATAGGCTATTCAAAAACACCAAATAGTTGGTTCTAAACTTCCCTCGAAGGGGGACTGCCTCAAAGTTTTTTTTTCATAATATGAGGACAACGAAATTAACTGCAAAAGATAGTGCTGATCTTGTGGTAAGAGAGTGTATAATTTTTTGGGAAAAGGCCCGTATTCCTGTTCACGATTTGCACTGGTGTACAAAAAAAATGTTGCGTCTGTATGAGGAATGGAAAGATTTAAAAAAAATATATCTAGAGTGTCCGACATTCATAAAACAGAAAAAAACTGTGGAGCGATAATTTAGGCGATCTCTTCGATATTGCTCGTACCGATGCACTGGAACTAATAGATTTAGAAGAAGACAAGCAATTTTTAATTAAATAAAGAATGAAAGGTCGCGAAGGTTGTATGTTGGGAGTCGACTGTAATCTAAAAAAAAAAAGAGGAAAGAAAAAGAAATCGCAAAAAACAAGAAGAGTTGCGTAAAAAATTAAGTGACGAATTACCATCAACTTCATCAGGTAAAAATTTAATTAAATGTTAAATAACGTTGTTTTAAATTTTTGTTGGAAGTACTGAACTGTGACAAGTTTATTTCAGCCTGCAATATGATTGAATTTTCCGCGTCTGAAGATGCTGCAACATCAGAGGAAGAATATTCTGAATGTTCGATTGAGGCAAAACGTTTTCGCAGTACTTCTTGTACGAAAAAGCAAAGTGTCTTAACGTCAAGACTAGCTGCAGTTTTCGACAAGTTAAAAACAAGTCAGAGAGATGCTGTACACTTATTGGTTGCAGTTATTGACGCCGTCGGACTTAACACATCCGATTATATTTTAAATCGAACCTCCATAAGTCGGGAAAGAGCGCAATTAAGATTAACGCAAAGTGAAAAAATTATAGAAAAGTTTACTGCAAGTGATCAACCTTTGACCATCCATTGGGACACTAAACTGTTATCGACAATAACAGGAAAATCAGAAGACCGTTTGGCTATAATTGCTACGGCTCCAGGCCTAGAGCAAATTATAGATATGCCTGATATTCCCTCTGGGACTGGAGCGGAAATTTCTTCTGCAGTTTATGATGCATTAGAAGACAAACATATTTTGGAACGAACGGAAGCGTTTGTTTTTGATACAACATCATCCAACACTGGTAGATTGAAAGGTGCATGTGTGCTTTTGGAGAGATCAATTGGAAGAGAAATTCTATTTCTAGGCTGCAGACACCATATTTTCGAAATTGTTTTGGCAGCAGTTTTTTACGGAGGCCAATGTTGGGGTGTCGTCTGGACCGGACATAACGATTTTTAAAAAATTCAAAAAACATTGGCCAGAAATAAATACAGATAGTTTTGTGCCAGGAATAGCTCATCCACGAATTTTGGAAATTATAGGCGATAATGTTGGTGAACTTTTAGATTTTGCTTTAGGAAAAATGAACAATTCATTCCCGAGAAATGATTATAAAGAATTTTTGGAGTTAGTAATTATATTCCTTGGTGGCAATCCTCCTTCAGGAATAAAATTCAGAAAACCCGGTGCACTGCACTACGCAAGATGGATGGCCAAGGCTATATACTCTTTAACGATAGTGATTTTTCGCAATCAATTTCCTGAAGTGACAGATTTTGAAATCAGTGCTTTGATAGAAGTAACAGGTTTCATTGTAAGTTGTTATTCAAATTTTGGTTTGATTCAAATAAAGCGGATAAAGCTGCTTTAAATGATATTATGTTTTTGAGAAAATTGGAAAACTACAAAAGAGTCAATCAAAATATTGCGGCCAAAGCCATTTAAAAGGTATTAAATCATCTGTATTACTTAAGCGAAGAATGTGTGGGCTTTTCTTTGTTTGACGAAAGGATAGACAACATTACAAAAAGCAAGCTAGTAGCGAAGATGTCTGTAGATATATCTGGAAATGAGGATGAAGAGATATCAAAGAAGCTAATAATAAAGAAGGAAAACTTAAAAAGTTTTATTTTCAGAGACAACTCTGATATTTTACAAGATTTGTTTTCAAAAAATACCAAAAAAGTTTTCAAGAGATTTGGAATTTCAATAGAGTTTTTCAGCAACGATCCACGTTCTTGGAGTGTTACAGGAGAGTACCTAAGAGCGAAACAAATTATTCAAAACTTGGCTGTTGTTAATGATTGTGCTGAAAGAGGCATTCAGTTAATTCAAGAATACCATGACAAAATAACAAAAGATGAGGGACAGAAACAACATTTAATGAAAGTAACTATCATATATTATAACTTTTTTAATTTTTTTTCTCTTGACATGGTTTAATATTTTACAGGTGGTACAAAAATATAGGCACCTGTATTCAAAAAATGCTAATCTATATTCTCTGCAAAAGGATTTTGATCTGTAGATTTTAAAAGAAAAAAAACCTACCAAATCACCGATCATAATTTTTGTTTTTAAAATTAGAAAAAGTAGTAGATTGACCATTGAATGCGGTCGACGCTGGTAGCGCAGCAGAAAATATATGCATATTCCATCCTGAAATGTAAAAACTTTATGTTAATTGAAAATTTTTCCTGCAATATTTTTAAGTTATTTTATCAAAAGTACACAGAATTTATATACATTGCCAATAATGGCATACATATATTAAACATTTTTGAAATAAAATAGTTTGTGGATCACTTTGACGCAAGGGAAATTTGACAGTTAGTTCCCAAAAAAACTATTTGAGTGTCCTCTTTATTAAAAGTCTACAGAATCCAGATGTTTTTGTAAAATAAAGTAGAAAATATATGAGTTTCTCAACTTTATTTCATACTAGCTGTGAAATATGCAAATACCTGACCTTTGACCTGGATGCGCGTCCAGAAAACGTTGTCCGATTTGGCTCAAATTTTCGGCACAAAACTCTTGGACCTATTAGCACAATATTCCGTTGAAAAAACTTTTAAATTCGAACAAAAATTTTTTTACATACAAACCATTGTCACCCTAATGTACATATGCCATCGTACAACTTTTGGGTTGTTACCTCTAACGCTTTTTAAAGTGTTAACACAAAATCGAAAATTTAACAAACGTAGTCGTATTTCATTGTCCATATCTTTTAAACGGATCTCTTAAGGGATTCAAAGTTATGGATAAAAATATAAAAAAAAAATACTAAATATAGTAGAAAAAAGATGTATGTACTACATGGAGTGAAAAGTCCGTGGTCTAACAATGAATATCCAGTTTTTGGATTAGAAATCAATTTTATTCTTCAACGTAATCTCCGTTTACCATCTAACTGGCAAACAATGTTTTGCAACAAAATTCATACCATGTGCTAAACTCGAAAAACAAATAATAAGTTCTTCAACGAAATTGTTTATCGTTGCCTAATTTAGGCGATATGAGCTAAAATATTTTAGGGTGCATTTTGGAAACTAAATCATATAAAAGAGAAGTTTTGGACAAAAAATATTTCTCTAAACCAAGATATAACCACGCTCGAAAACTATTTTTGTTCTGCTCCTATTTAAGAAGATATTGCGGATTTCGCTTTTTGCAAAAAGCGAAATTAGTCGAAAAAAGTTAACTAAACTTCAAACTTCAACGCTTTGCTATTAATACTTAATGTCTTCTTTTTGCAAAATTTCATAAAAAATCCGTCTATTAGTTTATAAGTTAAGACGATGTCCTTTAAAGGAATCCTGATAAAATAATGTGAGTCCTTGGACTAAAGTAGGGATTTAGTGTTAAAGACAAAGTTTCAATCTTACTTATATTTTATTATAAAGAGTTTTTAGTCAACTTAAATTGGTTTTTAGTTTTTTGAAAACTATATTTTTTAAAACTATATTTATTGTGAAAACTAATGTTCAGTTGTACCAACCGATTAAAATTCGTTGTAAACCGAATTTGAGTCCAAATAACCGCATTTCAGTTGGAAAAAAAAAATAAATAAATTTTTCTCTGTGTGTAAAGAATAGAAAGCTAGAAATAGAACAGTTTTTTTGAAATACGGCTTTTTGAACTGCGGTTTTTAAAAACAATACACTTTGCCGCGGAGAAGTGAATAATTTGTGTGCACTAGTAGCTTTAAATATCAATGACTCTCGTAGCTTAATCTGTTCATAACATATGGAATATTATGCACGACTACTTTTTTTAAATTTTCGAATATATGAGCAAGATTATTCAAGTTCAAGATCATTTAGTTTTTGTTAAACAAAAGCCGTGCAATGTTCATTTATTAATTAAAAATGTCTACATCCGCTAATTTAATGCAGACTTTATCTACTGACATATTTCATTTCACGTCTTCAGAGGACCAATATAGAGGGGTAAAAGGTTTACCCAAATTATAAGTTTTGAAGGAGCAAGATGAACACTTTACCCGTATTGTTTTATTTATTTGATGAGAATTAAAAAAAAAAATTGGAAGAATTAAACTAATTCAAATCAAAAATATAAAATTTTTAACTACCCAGCTAGCTTTTTTAGAACAGATTACCTTTGCACCTTTTCTACAACAGCTCATTTTACCACCGGTTACATGCAACCAGTTTTGAAACAGGCTCCTGGAGGTCAAAATGTAATGTTTCACTGTCCGAGAACCAGTTTTATAACTGGTTCTATAACCGGTTCTAAAGCAACCTGAAATAGTTTGGAGGTAAAAGACACATTGCAAATAGGGCAAACTACATATAAAAAGAATCGGTTGTAGAACAGAAATTAGAACCTGTTATAATGCAGTAGAAGTTGTTCTACAACTTGTAATAACAATTTGTTTGTGTAAAGGCTAGAATCTCTAGTCATAATACACGGTGTTGTTAGTGTTTATTAAATAAACAATGACACTTTCTGACTATAGCATTAGGGGCCATAAGTCAGTTTAGCCGTACTCTGCAATTTTAAAATATTTTCATAATTTGAAACGGAATATCTCAAGATCCGATGGGCTTAGCTGACCTACATTGGACGAGGTTATAGTTATATGATGTACCTCTTTTACACCAAGTTTAATTGAATTCAGAAGGGGTGGAGGAAATTGAGTTGTTGATTTAATATGTATTCAGTCAGTGTATTGTTTGAAATTCAATACACAAAAAGTCTGTAATTTTAACAGAAATGTATTTTAGTTCTATTAATTTACACATAAATAATCTTGCTTATGTCATAAACAAATTATCTCTTGCCGAAAATCAAATATTCTGTGCGAAAAAAATTTGCGTAATAATTTGCATTTGTATTTATTAAAAAATCATTGCGAAAATCTGTATATTCTAAATTCGGTTATCAAAAACTATACGCAACAACCTTGTCACCCTGTATATGTACTAAGATATATTCCGCTCTTTAAATGTGTAAGCATAGCATCGCTTTTATTGTGTTTCAACACTTACAGTTTATTAATCACCACAAAATAAATAACAACACCTTAACGTCCTTGATTGCAATAAAGAATCGATTGTTAAAAAAAAAAGTATATAGTCATAGAATATTGAAATTAATAAATAGGGTAATATGGGGTAAAGTGGAACACAACATTTTTTAATGATCCATTACAGAGTGTGTGTTTCGTGGTGTGAATTTCTCCAATTACAGAATATTTTAAATTAAATTTTCAGTTAATACTGGAAGTTTTCGAAATTGCTTGATTGCCTACACTACCCTAAGCTCCTCTTTGAATGTATGTATTTCAAAAAAATAATTATGCCATTAACAACATTTGTACCTATTTAACTGGTTTCTTATAGCTTGACAGCCATTCTTATTCCACAATAATAAGTAGAATATAAAAAACATTTTATTTAGTTTACTATACAGTAGATTAATGAATAAAAAATTGTTATAATTATTAGGGTAATAACATGTGTCAATTAAAAATATTTCCGTTATCATTTATGGTAATGAGTGATATTACCTAGAGTCAAACAAAGAAACTTTTTTTAAATCACAAAAGTCGATTAATTTTTTAAAATTGCGAACCATACAAAAAATATGCCTAAAAATTTTGTTTTAAAGTTGAACAAAATGTTTGAATGTATTTTTTTGATTTTATTATTTATTTTAAACATTTTAAAAGTTTTACTTTAAATATTTATAATGTCGACTTTAACATAAAAATATACATTTTAAAAATGAAGATAGTAAGGCTGGAAGATTTTGCAAGTTTAACAATACCAACCCTATGGGGAATGAGGAGTCAATTGACCTAAAAGTGACTGGTTAAAGAAGGACTTATCACAGGACTGGTATAATTTAATACTGAAGTGGGTTAATCAGTGTAATTGTCCTAAAATTACCAATAATGTGACTGGTAAAAGGAGGACATACCACTTAACCAGAATGCTTATTAACAAGGAAAAGCCAGTTGACCAGAATTTTACCCATTGGAAGCTGTTTAGTTTTCGTTTATTTATACGACATGTCCTTTTTGCGACAGTCTTGTGGTATGCCCATATTTGGTTAGTCCTGTGGTATGCCACTATGTGGTTTAAAGCAGGACAAATGACCCCCCTCCTATAACAAGCCAATGTTAAAGTTGCCAGTTGTTTACATAGGGTAGGGTTTAGCAGAGGACCGGTCTCTGGCACGAAGGGACCGATCCTGAGGCACACACAGAAACCGGTCCCATTCCCCATAGGGCAGTTACTAGTGTAACTGTGTTCTTCTCATGTAAAATATTTAAAAAAGTTGGTTCGAACATTTCGGCAAAAAACAAAACAGTTATTGGCCAAGTAATTGGTATTTTAAAGCATTAGGCAACATTTTGTTAATGTAGGTTTTTTTGTAGCTAATAATTTAATAAATTTTTAAGTGATTTTAAAATATTTTAACGGATTTTGAAAATGAAATAAATTTAGAATTAATGACCATTGCAAATGTAGTAAAAATAAATTAAATTTACTTAAAAACAGAATCACTTACATTTTTTTAACTACTTTTCAAAGTAGTTAAAAAACCAATTGTAAACAAAACAACTGCATAAAATGAATGTAAATTATATTACAGTAATTGTTTGTGTGTTTTATTTATATTTTTTTTTTTTAATTACCATTAAATGTAGCAAAAATTTTAATTTCCTCAAATACAAATAATTTTCGAAAATTGCTTGTTTTTGGTTGGAGTATAAATGTATGTTTTATGAGAAATTCACATTTATTCTCGCAATTTGGATTAAACCATTTTCATAGAAAGGTCAAGTATGACCGAAAAATTAAAAGTGGACAAATAATTCCTTCTGACTTGTTTTTTTTTTTTTTTTTTTAAAGAGAAGCAACACTCAGGAAATTCTTATACTTATTTATGTGTTGCTTTCTTTGAAAAGGGGATAGTGGAGAGATGAAAGGTGGTGAAAGATGAAGAGCTTCAAACATCGCAACACTGTAATTGCGAGATGATAAATCTTAGAGAACAGTTGTTGCTCGCCACCTGACGTAGAGTTGGCGAATTTATTGAAGGTTTTTGTTTCATAGCCCTGATTAATTATTTTACTTCGGTGGGGTAAAGTGCTATGGGAACACCGAAGGTGGCCCGCAGCCACGATACCTATAACGTGATAGATAGCTCAAACATATTATTTTCTAAATTAATGTTGTCCTGTCACCGGGAATCGAACCCGGGACCATCTGTGATGTAACAGTCCAACGGCGCTAACCATTTACATCACAACGCCACACACTGTATTAACTTTGTATTAATGAGTGAAAAACTGAGCAAAATTGATGATTAATAGGTTTCCTGTTACAGTTCTGGCTATATCTGTGGCTTATAGCTTTTCTAAAACTTTCTGGGTATGCTGATAAGATCTTTATCCAAATACCTAGTACCCACCCTAGCTATCTGTTTAATGTTTCCTTTATTTTGTTAATATACGGAAGTTTGAAAGCTCGTTATAATTAAAAAGTAATATGACAATTTTCTCGATGCATATAAAAAACAAAAAAACTAAATAAACCGGGAAAAAAAATATTTTAAACTTTTATTGAAGTGAATAGTCCTGGCATATCTTAGTTCCAATAATGATAAA
>CM037851.1:162485048-162509576 GCA_021234595.1 Delia radicum | reverse complement strand
TGCCTATAGTTATATATTTATGTGGGCATCCTTCATATATCCCCATCCTTCATTCTTTTGTTTCACATTGTTGTTATTATCTATATAATTTTAATTGTTTTGTTTTAAAGTAAACCTTAAGTTTATCAAATATTTTCATTATTTAAAATTATCTATTTATCTGTTTTATTCATTATCATCAAATATTTTCTTTATCATTTTATTTATCCTTATTTCACTTTAATAAAAACTAGTATTAACCGTTATATTTAAATGTATAAAAGACCCCAGACTTTTAAATTCTGGGTCAGTTTGTAATTGTAATTCGTTGCATAAATCTAAATAGAAAAAAACCATAAATAAAATCAATAATTTTGGAATTAAAACACACAAGCAACCCGTCTTTTTATTTAAAATTATTGGCGCAGTCGTGTAAAAGAACCAAAATTAACAATAAAAATTGTTAATAAGTGATTTGGAAAAAAAATCATTAAATTGTTTTTCGTTAATATAAAATAAACATTTTTATACAAAGGACGATTATTTGAAAAAAGCGAAACTGTAAATCGTTTTTTTTTTTTTGAAAGAAATATTGGCAAATTTGAAAACTTTGCCGAATAAAAAATAAATAAAAGCGGATAAGTGTGTGAAATTCCAACGAAAAAAACATAATATCTGACCGATAATTTTTGCAGTGATAAAAAAAAAAATCTGTCTTAAACAAGAAAATATTTAAAAATTAAATAAATATAAATATACAAAAACAAAAACAAAAAGTTTTTAAACATTTGAAAATAACATTTACCATTAATTTGATAAAAGTAAAAAAAAACATCTAAAAAAAAAAATATATAATACCAAAAGTTCACACAAATAATTGTATTTAAAGAAATACAAGTGAAATAATGACATCAACTATCTAAATAAATAAACTCAAAACTTGTTCAATAAATCCCGGTTTTTTTTTCTAAAAGTACAGTTTGTAACAAAAAGTGTCATTACTTGAAATAATAATTTAGAAAAATTTTAAGAATAGAACCAAAAATAAAAACAAAAAAAAAAAATGTTCAAGTTAACAATTTCAAAATAACGAACAAATAAATGACCGTTAAAAAAAAACAATTTTAATACATAATTCAAAAACAACGAAAAAAGAAATGACCGTTAACAACAAAATATTTGAATATAAATTTAAAAAAGTACCTTTTTTTTTAAATAAATTGTAACTAAGAAAATACAAGAGTAAAATAAATATACAATAAAAGCAATAATAAACACTAAGAAATAAAAAGTTGGGGCAAGTGGATCAATGAAGAAAAACAATGAGTGGAGAAACTACATAAATTAAAAATTGAAGTGAAAATAAAAAACAAAAAAATTATAAGAACAATTTATAGTAACAAAACTTCCAACAACATACAATACCACAGTGATATTTAAATATGCTCTTAAACAAATAACTGAAAAACAATAACTAAAAAGTGAGAAGCAAAAGTTGACTAAATCAAATATAAAATAAAAAAATATTACAACAAAAGAACTGAATATATCATGAAAATTATCAGCAATAAGCAAGAATTAATAAAAGAAAAAAAAAAATAAGTAAAAAAAAAAACAACAACAAAAACAATTCATAAAAAAATAGTGAAAGAATTTAAGAATAATAAAAAACTAAATTACAAGAAGCAATAAACAAATTCTTTAAATAATAAACTAAATAATATATAATATTAAAACATAAACCGGCAAATTAAAAAAATTAAAAAACCAAAGTAATTAAATAAAAACCATACGAACAAGAACAAACAAAATAAGAACATTTTTGTAAAATTAATTTAATAAAAAGAGTTTCAAACAAACAAAGATAGAGCAGAGACTGATGAGAGTTATTAAAAAAAAATTACGAAATAAAAAACAACTACAACTAAAAAAGTTTTTTTAAATAAAACATCACAGCAACAACTAATAACAACAAGAAAAACTTGAAAATATAACAATAATCATCATTAGCACCGAATTATCATTAGCAATTAAATATCATCATGGCAGCAACAATAATGATCCCATTCCAGCTGTTAGCTGATGTGCCTAAGTTCGATGGAAAGCCTGAGGAGTTAGATATGTTCATAAAAATGTTGAGGGCGTTCGTCAACATGTTGACGCAACATTTATGGATTTATTTGATTTGCGAGTGCGAAACAAACTTGTGGGTAAAGCCAATATCACACTGATAAACAACAATAACCCAACTAGATGGGAAGAAGTTAAGGTAATACTAAGAATAAATTTTAATGTTTCTGATAGCGTAGAAAGTATTATTAATAAAATTAAAACAGCTGAATTAAAAACTTCAGTAAATGATTTTATGAATACATGCAAACCTTATTAACTAAATTAAACTTAAAAACTAGTATTGATAGAGATAATGAACAATGGTTCAGTTTGTCCAAACAATGAAAGAATGGTTTTAAAGATTTTCATAAGCAAATTACCAAACGAGTCTAAATTAATTTTACATTCAAGAAATCCACCTTCATTATTGAAAGCAAAGGAGATTCTTGTTGATACTGAATATTTTTATACTAATAAACCACAAGGCTCACAATTTTTACAATCTTTTTCTTCTAATCCTAATTATAACCAAGGTAGAAATTATTTCAATACTAACCGTAATATGAATAGTTCTCAACAATCGGGCCAATATGGCAACCAGTATAGATCACGAAATTTTTATGGAAACAATTCGGCTAATAGTGAGAATTTTAAAAATTATCTACCAAACAATCAGAATTTTAACGATGTTGCTCGAAATAGTAATATGAATTATACTAATAGCTCTGGAAATCGTAATCGAAGCTTCGGTAGCGGAAATTTTAATAATAATGGAAATGTTTACGATAATTTGACACGTAATGACAACCGTAATTTTAATAGAGGAAATAGTTACAATAATAATGCAAATTTAAATAGAGATTTTAATAGAAATAGTAGTGCAAAATTACTACAGGAAATTCACAACAGAGAACTATTAATGAGGCAGTTCCAATGGATGTCGACACTATTCAAGTGTCAAATTTTCAATTACGGGACGAACAAACATTACCCTGCATAGTAGTAAAGACTAAAACAATTCCAATAAAATTACTAATAGACACCGGTTCATGTACTACGCTTGTTAGGAGGGGCTTGTTTCATAACTCTTTTCAAACCGATCTTGTCCGTCCTATAATTTTGAATACAATTTGTTCTAGTACAGTTACAAGCACAAAAATTACAATTCCACTGTTTAAGGAATTTAACTTACCTAATTCTAGAATAGAGATGTTAGAAACGGATATATTTAGTGATTTTGATGGCCTGATAGGTTGTAATATTTTGAAACCATTGGGTGTGAAAATTGATTTGAAAGAAAATTTATTAATAACGTCAGATGCTAAAATTCCTCTTATATTTGACCACTCTTCGAATGAATATAATGAAAGAGACAATTCATATTTTGAATCTATAGCACTGGATATTAATTTTAATGAACCGGAAATCGAACATTTAATAGAAAAATTAAAAACGGATGATTTAAACAACGAGGAAATACGTGAGTTAACTAAATTACTAAGGGATTTTAAATCTGTTTTTTATATTGAAGGTGAAAATTTATCTTCAGTTGGTAAATACAAGCATAGGATACCAACTATTAACGATATCCCAGTTTACTCGAGGACATATCGCTTTCCGGAAATTCACAAAGCAGAGGTAGAAAAACAAGTTAGTGAAATGTTAGACTCCGGAATTATTACGAAATCATCTAGTCCGTATAATGCTCCCATTTGGATAGTACCCAAAAAGATTGACAATTCAGGGAATCAAAAATGGAGAGTAGTAGTAGATTATAGGAAATTAAATGATTTGACAATTGAGGACAAGTTCCCTATACCAAATATGGAGGACCTGTTTGCCAAATTGGGAAACTCTCAATATTTTAGCACTTTGGATTTGGCAAAAGGTTTCCACCAGATCCCAATTTTACCAACGGATAGGCATAAAACTGCATTTTCCACTCCAACGGGACACTACGAATTCACGCGAATGCCTTTTGGGTTAAAAAATGCCCCCGCGTCTTTCCAGAGAATGATGAACGAGGTGCTACACGATTACATAAATAATATATGTGTTGTCTACTTGGACGATATATTGGTATTTTCAACGTCGTTGGAAGAACACATTGTGTCATTAACGAAAATTTTGCGGCGATTATCCGAATATAACCTTAAAGTACAAATCGATAAGTGTAATTTCTTAAAGCGCGAATCCGAATATCTTGGGCACATTATTACACCGGATGGCATACGGCCAAATCCGTCGAAGATTAAAGTTATACAGAAAATTTCATTACCCAGAACAGTTAAGAAATTAGATCTTTTTTAGGCTTAACCGGTTTCTATAGGAAATTCATAAGGGATTATAGTCGAATAGCTTTACCGATGATTTCTAAATTGAAAAAGGGGTCAGTTATTGATGTTAATGACCAGGGATACATTGACTCCTTTAACAAGTTAAGGAGGATTTTATGTATTGATCCAGTTTTGGCGTATCCTAAATTTGATAGGTTATTTGTTTTGACAACCGATGCAAGTAATGCTGCATTGGGTGCAGTCCTTTCGCAAAACGGTCATCCAATTGCATATACTTCACGAACTCTAAATAAACATGAATTAAACTATAGTGCAATAGAAAAGGAATTATTGGCGATTGTTTGGGCGGTAAAATATTTTAGACCGTATTTATTCGGTAGAAAATTTAAAGTTCAGACCGATCATAGACCACTCGTGTGGTTAAATTCTTTAAAGGAGCCCAACATTAAATTACAACGATGGAAAATTATGTTAAACGAATACGATTTTGATGTGGAGTATATTAAGGGAAAAACGAACCAGGTAGCAGATTTTCTAAGTCGTATAGATATTAATGTTTTACAACAAGAGGAACGAACAATTGGATCTGATATAACCACAGTCCATAGTGGAAAAGAAAACCTAAATGACCATATAGCTTTTTCGGAATCACCGATTAATGTACATAGAAATCAAATTATAATTAAATTAGGAAATACTTATAAATATGAAAAGGAAATTTTATATGAAAAGAAGTTTAGATATACAATTACGTTAATAGAATATTTTGAGGAAAAGGTACTTGAAGTTTTAAGACAAATTTTTCCTATAAAGGGAACTGTGGCAATATTTTGTGATAATTTCGAAATATTTAAGAACTTACAACAAACATTGGTGCATTATTTTTCTAACTCATCGGAGATAAAATTTATACGATGCTCAAAATTTATAAAGGATATTTTTGATAGGGAAAATCTTTTAGAATTTATAGAGAAATTTCATAATGAAAAAAATCATAGAGGAATTGATGAAACATATTTGGAATTAAGGGATTTGATTTATTACCCAAATTTAAAGGTAGAAATTCACAAATTCATAAATAATTGCGTAATATGCAACATGTGCAAGTTTGATAGAAACCAATGAAAACGAAATTGTGTGTAACAGAAACACCTGTCAGGTCCAACGAAATAATTCATGTCGATGTATGGTTTTTGAGTAAAAATATGACATTTTTGACATGCATAGATAAATTAACAAAGCATGTTTCAATTCATTATTTGAACGACAAGAATTCGTTAACTATTGTTGAGAAGCTAAGGGAAAGATTTGCAATTTTGGGAAAGCCGGATAAAATTATAGCTGACAATGAGTTTAACACCGCGCTTGTGAGAGATTTTCTTAACTCGGAAAAAGTAGATTTTCATTATACTTCGCCAAACACACACACAGGTAATGCTGATATAGAGCGTTTTCACCTCACATTGAATGAACATATAAGATTGTTTAAATTAGAACAGAAGGATATAGATCTAGACGATAAAGCTCTTGTTTATAAGTCTGTTGAAATATATAATGAAACAATTCATGGCACCACGGGCTATAAACCTAATGAATTACTACACAATAAAGTTGATAAGTCCATTTGGCAAAAACTACATGATCACATTCATGAAAGGAAAATTAAAAAATTGAAAAGATAAATCAAGGTAGAGATGATTGTCCTGAATATAAAGACAGGGAATTTGTGAAAAACCTAGGATTTAATAACCTAAAACAGAAACCCAAATATATAATTAAAGAAGTTAAGGAAAAAAATAAAACAAATTTTGTAGATGAAAAAGATTGTAAACGTGATAGACAAATTGTGAAGAGAACTTTTAAATACCAAAAAGAGATACCAAATGTGAAGTTTGAAAGAAAGCTTACAGGTAGAAACTATTCTAAAGTAAAGAAAAAATAAATATTGCATATATAATTTATAGAAAATTATTACAAGCCATTATTCATTGTCCCTACAAAACAGCAAAATGAAAAATTTGAAAATTTGAAAATTTGTAAATAAATAATACAATTTTTTTTTTTTTTTTATAATTTAATTTATAACTAAGGAACAACAGAATTTGCGAAAGAAAAAGAAAATTAACTAAATAAAATTTGTATTTTTTAAACAAAATATTAGAACAAAAAAATCTATGAATAAATTAAAATATACTTATGAAAATAAATAAATATATAGTCAGTTATGATAAGATTTTAAAGAAAGCCTACAAAACTTGTATAAAAAAAAAAAAAAAAAAAAAACTATTATAAGAGTGAATTTAAATATAACCTTTGTTATTTTTCTCAAAATTTATGTTATATTTCTCGCATTCCAGGAGTAATGCAATTACAAAGGGTGGGGGAGTTATATATTTATGTGGGCATCCTTCATATATCCCCAATCCTTCATTCTTTTGTTTCACCATTGTTGTTTATTATCTATATAATTTTAATTGTTTTGTTTAAAGTAAACCTTAAGTTTATCAAATATTTTCATTTATTTAAAATTATCTATTTATCTGTTTTATTCATTATCATCAAATATTTTCTTTATCATTTTATTTATCCTTATTTCACTTTAATAAAAACTAGTATTAACCGTTATATTTAAATGTATAAAAGACCCCAGACTTTTAAATTCTGGGTCAGTTTGTAATTGTAATTCGTTGCATAAATCTAAATAGAAAAAAACCATAAATAAAATCAATAATTTTGGAATTAAAACACACAAGCAACCCGTCTTTTATTTAAAATTATTCTATGCACCTGAACAGGAGAAAAAAGGAAAAAAAAATGAAATTAAAAAATTTTTCACTTTTGCGCGCTACCTAAACAGTCTTAAGAATCATATCTAGGAAGTTTATATGTTCTAGAAATTTGTTTATTGAGATCTTAGGTAAATTTTTGTAGTTGATTGTTTCCTTGAATTTTGAACAGTTTGCTACCTATGGACCTGAACACGGGAAAAAAGGTAAAAAAAAATCGAATTTTTTTAAGTTTTTTGCGATTTTGATCTGAAAGGGGAAGTTTTTTTGATTTTATATGTTCGCAATTTTTGTTCTTTATGACAAGAGCTACAACTTTGCCATAGAGAGTAAATCGAAATTCTGAACAGTTTGTAAGATATGAGCCTGAGAAAATTATCACTTTTTTGCGAAAATGATACCGAGGCCCCAAATCTTTGGCGGCCCATAAACAAAAGAGGATATGACTTTGGGAAAAATTGGGAGACACGGGTCTTTTTTTTTAGTCTTTTATCACGTAGTGGTGTCCGTATATGGTTATTTTGCCATGACTTAAAAAATTACACACAGTGTTATTGGCAATAACCTCTGCACAACGTTTTTGCATCGAATTCACTACATTTTGGCGTCTATCCTTCGAAATTGAGTTCCAGATTTGCTAAACAGCCATCCAAAGATCTTCATTACTGGTTGGTTGCATTTGTGACACTCCCTTTTTTTATATCGTTGTCTTGTTGAAAGACCCAACTCAGCAGCATTTCCTCAGAAACATAGGGTAGCATTACTTCCCGGAGGATATTAACGTATACCGTCTTATCCATGACTGTTCTGATCCAATATATGGGTCCTACGCCATAGTAGGAAAAGCACTTCCATACTACAACGCTAGAACCACCATGTTTAATGGTTTTTGTTGTGAATTTTGGATTGAATTCAGCGTTAGGGGGTCTTCTGACGTAAGAACGCGATCCTTTGCCTCCAAATAAAACAATTTTGGATTCATCTGTCCAAAGAACATTTCTTCACTTTTCAGCTGGCCATTCCACATGAGTTTTAGCAAACTCCAAACGCTTTCCAACATGCTTACGTGAGAGCAGGGGCACTTTTCGGGGACTGCAGGCGTTTAAATTGTTGTCTCGCAATCTCCGACGAATCGTTTCGGCACTTGCTGTTACATTAAGTTCTTTTTTAAGTTCTGTAGCTGGTATAAATGGGGTCTTCTTGCATTGTCTGACCAAGCGCTTAACCATTAATGGTGACAAAACCTGCTTCCGACCACGTTTTTCAGATTTTTGACTAAATTTTATTGCATTTATAATCATTTTATTAGAGTATCCAACCAATTTTTTTATTTCAGAATATGGTTTATGAATAGAAACCAAATTTTTTTATAATAGCACGTTTTTGAGGTGTGCAAAGCTTTCCAAGGCCCATTTCTATGAAAATAAATTAAAAAATATTTGAGGAATTATATTATTTTTAATAAAAAATATCTTACCTTGAGTTTTTGACCCTTTTATTTCAACTATTTAATCACTATTAATTTGTTTAAAAGAATTTTTGTATTCGGTGCTATTTTAATGACTGCATTGAGGCAGAGTTTTTTCTTATAATATCGATCATTGGAAAAGAACCGTTAACATTTTTTGGAAAAATAAGTATGCTCAGAGGGATTATACATAGTATAACAGTACCGCATATTTACTTTAGAATAATACGCATAATTTTTTTTTGTTCACTTGCATGAATAAAGGCTTTGTCATTGGTGCTATTTTTTTTACCGGCACTGTATATCCACAAAGTTTGGTTAGAAAAATATACAGCGGATCTCTGACGTGTCTTTAATGAGTTAAAAATGTTAGCATGACGTCTCGTAAACGAGAAATAACTAACAAGGAAGTCCCCGTAGAGTGAACCCATAAATTTTATTCAGGCTTATCCGTATAGGGAATGAGGAGTTAATTGTCCTAAAAGTGACTGGTTAAAGAAGGACTTATCACAGGACTAGTATAATTTAATACTGAAGTGGGTTAAGCAGTGACAATTGTCCTAAACTTACCCATCCTGTGACTGGCAAAGGGAGGACATACCACTTAACCAGAATGCTTATTAACAAGAAAAAGCCAGTTGACCAGAATTTTACCCATTGCCAGTGTTAAAGTTGCCAGTTGTTTACACAGGGTAGGGTTTAGCGGAGGACTGGTCTCTGGCACAAAGGGACCGATCCTGTGGTACACGCAGAACCGGTCCCATTCCCCATAGGGATGTTTATTCGAAGTAGTTCAGACTATATCGAATTTTTTTAGAACCCTGAGTGTAGGCGGTTTGCATATCAAACTTTTTCTTTTGACAATTTCATTTATCACATTAATTTTTATTTATATTTTTCAGAAAACACTGAAATGAACGTTGTAATTCATGTCAAACTACGTGATGAATATGGTTATACTTTTACCGACATTGAACGGCTCAGTTTGGATATTAAAAGTGTTGGTGGTTTTCGTATACGTCTAGATAATTTGTTTAATGGTCGAAAGGATTTGGAAGAAAGTACCAATGCTGTGTTAAATGAAAGTTGGCGTGATTTTTATGAAATTTTACGTCCAGCTATAACACAATCGGTTGAGGCAATAATTGACGATCGTTTCAGGAAGATATTTAAATATGTACCGGCAAATTTTTTCGTTGCTGATATACCAAGTGCTGCACAGGGATAGAATTAATTAATTATGATATTTATACACTGATAGAATTTTCCTTCATAGTATTAATGAAACGATTTCATTAAAATCGATTCATTGGCTTAATGAAAAATTTCATTAACTGAATGAAAATTCATTAATGTTGGTATTTTATTCATTAACATTTTTTAGGATTTTTTCATTAATTTCATATAAAAATTCATTAAATCAATGAAAAATTTTGCAAATTTATTTTAATAAAAATTTTGACTTGTAATAAGAAAAAAAAATTTTTTTTGTACTATCATTTTGAAACAAAAAAAATAAAAGTTTTTTTTAAACAGAATTAACCAAAATTTTGATATAAATAAATTTCTTTTATTAAATTTGCCTAGAGCTAACAGTTTTTGACGAATTTGAATAGTTGGTCAATAAATTCCAGGGAACAGATTCTCTGAGAAAAGCGATATAGTTTTTTTCAAAACGAGACCGAAATTGTTATCGTTTTGACGATGTTACACAAAAACGTTATGCTAAACGATATTAAATTTTTGTTTTTTAACAACATTTTTAACAATATTTAACGTTTCTATCTAATCGTCGATCGTTCTACAGAATTCCAAGCCAGATCGATAAAAATTAATGCTATGCTAAAATAATCATAAAAAGTGCAAATTATTAAATATCTAGGAAAATATAAATATTTCATGCCAACTATGAATTTTATTCATTAAACACATGAAACTTTCATAACGATTAGGCTAGGATTAATGAAAAAAATTTCATATACTTTATGAAATTTTCATTGGGTCAATAAAACTATTCATTAAAATTGATTTAATGAAGCACCTTTCATTGACTGAATGAAACGTTTCTTTGGGGACTTTTTTATGAAAAAATTCATTGGATTAATGAAGGAATTCATTAATGCTACGCACAAATTTCTATCAGTGTATAGAAATATTAAAAACATTTGAAACAGAATCTAGAATTTATATAATATGATAAAAGTTTTTGTATGAGTATAAATTTATTGCTGTAAATAAATGGAACAAATGTTTTAAAAATATATATTATTTGATTAAAACAACTTAATTTTTCAATCTATTAATATGCATTTAAATAAACATAAGGTAATGTTCCCAAGTGTGGCATGTTTGTGAACCTTTAGTTTTTTTTCGTGTTGCTGCATAAATATTTCAAAATAGTCAACTCACCAGCTTACTATTGTTTTGACCCACTGACCATTTTTTTAAAAAATTGAGTAAGAAATGAATATTGCAAATATCTTGTTTCTTCATCCGAGACCAGTTTCTCGATATCTTGTATTATATCTGAGATATTTAGAATCGACTTTGTATTATATTCGAAATTTTAACTTTTAATAAACACTGGACTGATGCATAGACCGCTGTTTGATGCATGGAGTAAATTTTGTATACAAAAATTAATAAAACATACTTCATTATTGTTTTGCTGCAATTGACATACTGCATACAAAAGTTTTAAAAATTTATTTCATAATTGTTTGGTTGCATGCCCAAAACAACGAACATAAAATCAAATCAAATCAAAGAAAGGTATAGACGTGCAGCATAGAAAGTCATACTATAAAAAAAGTTGAATATTTATTTTTCGTAAAAACTTTATAACTTTTGATTTAATTAGTATAAAAGTGTAAAAAAATTTAATTTTGGTTAGAATATATGCAGCAATTAATGGGAAACACAAAAACAAATATTTATCTTTCAGATTTTAAAATGTCAAGTTTTCTTTGATCTTCTTTTATTTTATTTCCCTTAGTTTAAAAAGATCGTTTGTTTATTAATTATTTGTTTCCAATATTTCGTCTCCACATTGGGTGACTTCTTCAGGGAAGATATATTACAATTTGAAAAACTAGTTTTAATAATTAAAAACTTATATACACATAATTACTTTAAAAAAAAAGGTGGAAAATCAAAAATATTTTCTGTCAATATGAAAAAATAAAAGAATCTTATAAATGAAAATTAAATAAAAATATCAAAGAAAACAGAAATAATTATAATAATTTTAGTTAGTCTCTTTACAGGAAGAAGAAGAAAACATTTTTATTGAAAAATTTTACGGACACAAGATATACACCAGACTGCCGCAGTTTCGCCCCCCTCCTGGGACTCGTCAGTGGTTAATTTATGTGTCAATTGAACAACGAATTTTTTTTTTTTTTTTATTAATTAATTATGGCCTTCGGCGCGTTGTAGCGAAAACAGACCAGTGCATCTGGTGGGAATCGAACCCACGACCCTCGAACAGATAAGCCAGCACGCTACCAACTAGGCTACCGGGGCGCACCAAAGAATTTTATATTTTTTAATTTGCTATATAAGAAAAACTTTTTATTTTTTGGTGTCGTACTGGTATTTGAACTCACTGCCTTAGCATCAAGCTATGCATCGTAATCTCATCATTGAAACTTGCTTAACGGCGACTCAATCTCTAACCTACATTGGTATCCAACTATTGTATGTGAATAAAGCGCATCAAAAAACGTGATAATTACTTGTGAAAAAGAGATAGGATTAAGAAGAAGAAGCATTCTAGTTGAGAAATGAATTGTGCATTGGTATTAGTTAATTCTGTCTCTTCTGATCGAAACAATACTTGTGTTGTACGTAGTGTGACAAAACTCCACTTTAGCCACAGTCATCGCTGTGTCGACCGTGGCTCAACTCGTTAAGAGGTGAGATTACGATGCATAGCTTGATGCTAAGGCAGTGAGTTCAAATACCAGTACGACACCAAAAAATAAAAAGTTTTTCATATAGAGCAAATTAACAATATAAAATACTTTGTTCAATTGACACATAAATTAACCACTGACGAGTCCCAGCAACTCTCATTATTCTTACTCTTAACGAAACAATTTATACTAACAAATGCTAGCATATAACGGTAATCGCATTCCTTTTTAATATGAGATTCAGGCTGTTACATTTTTTAAACAAATTTATTATAATTATTGTTCTTTAATAGCTGAAATAAGATGTTGGAAGCATAAACATCGTAAGAATATTTTTGTAAAAAATGGCAGGAAATAAATACAATTCTGATTTTAAATCAAAAGTTTTAAATGATTTTCAAAATGGACTTTCCCAAAAAGAAATTTCTATAAAGTACTCCGTTCCAAAATCAACGATTTTCCACATTGTTAATAGTGGTAACATCCACACAACTCATAAAGGTGGAAGACCCCGTATTACAACTGTAAGAGAAGATCGGAATATCAAGATTTGTATACGAAATATACCAAAGCCGTTCCCAGAGAAGCTAAAACTGAAGCACGGAGGTGGAAACATTATGGTGTGGGGGTGTTTTTCAGGCAATGGGATTGGCCCAATTCACCGCATTACTAGCACAATGACGGCCACATATATAGAGATCTTTTGAGTTCAGTTATGATTCCGTAAATGCCACTATCGTGGACCTTCCAGCACGACAACGACCCAAAACACACTGCGGGTGTTGTAAAAGTTTGGCTGCAGGAAAATTAAATTAAGATCATGTCGTGGCCGGCTCAATCTCCTGATCTCAACCCGATTGAGAACATGTGGATGATTGTAAAACGGAATATCGGCAATAAAGTATTCCGAAATGGTGATGAACTTTTCGTCGAGTTGGAGAAGCAGTGGAATGAAATTTCTGACGATTATATTAAAAAGCTCATTGCCTCAATGCTTAAGAGGTGTTCAGAAGTTATAAAAAAATAATGGCTACGCTACAAAATACTAAGCGTTTAAAATTATGGTTTGTATTTTATGTTAATTATTTTAAGAGTGGCAAATGTTTTGAACACTGCACTATTGACATATTTTGTTTAAAATTACTTTTTTTTATTTTTGAGAAGTTATGAATAATTGTTTTGTATTTGTAAAATAATATGCTATAACTGAATTTAATTAAAAAAAAACCTTATACCACAAATCTTTTTGATCAAAATGATTTCAGTTGCAAATGTTTTGAACACCACTGTATATTTTTTGATTTATTTTTTTTTAAGTTTTATTCTCTTTTAAATGGTGTAACTGATCTTATCTAATTTGGACAATTTTTAAACATGTTTCACAACAACAAAATATCGTAATTTAAAAAGTTAACCCTTTAATCACCAAGCTAACGATTGTGAGCTTTGATGTTTTTTCCTAAATCTGCGAATATTTCCAATAGTAATAGATTTATTAAATGAAAAAGGTCCTATTACATTTTTAAACTATAATTATAAATTTTTTTGTTATCTTTTCTTATATTACAAACAGTTTTTTAAAACTTTTAACTGTTTTTAAGAGTGTGATAACTGATCTCATATTGTGTAAAAAATAAGAGATTACTTAATTGATTTAAGAGAAAAATTGTACGATAATATTTTGTAAGTGTTTCATAACTACAATTACATATACCAAGGGAGAATAGTAAATAAAGAAAAATTAAAGAATTATTTTTATTTTTGTGCAATTTTGTTAGAAAATAAATCGTTCACATGTGCTTGTCACAAATTTTGCAAATAATACGAGTGCTTATGGTAAAAAAAAAGCCGGCGCGAAAAAAAAAGCTTTGTGATCGGGGCCGGCGTAAAATAATCAACTATGCCGGCAACTCAATTAAGAGTCTCAACCAGATAATCGATGAATGTAAGGTAAATGTGCCCAAATCAGCCATAAGTAGGCTCTTAAGGGATTCCCTGAGAATTTCTCACTAAAAGCTGATATCTGCCGCCACGGGTATTACTCCGGCAAAATACTGATCGAATTCGCTAAAAGGAATTTACAAACCAGCCGTAAGTCAATAATGGCTATTATTGGTAGGACTGTTTAAACATAAATTTCATTTACAGTTGATTTCCCAGGATAACTTTCAAATCTCAGTGAAACCACGTTATTAATTAAAAAAAATATTTTTAATAATTTTTTTTTTTCTGTTGTTTATGAAAATCTATTATAGACACATTACTTTTCCCTACACGGTAACCAAGTAAGTAACCAGTTACTTTACCCCCTACTAGGTAGTGAGCCCACCCATTACTTTTTGGCTCATCCCCTGTAAAATGCATCACTGAAGTAAGGTGTATTGTAATGTAGGGGCCCTATGGCGATACATTACTTTACCCATTATTTGGTAACACTGTGCAACAACAAAAAACATCCCGTACCATTCCAACGGAAAATGAAAGTAGACCATTAGTAAACTAAAACCCCCAAAGGGTTTTGAAATCTTTGCTCTTGTTTTGTTTTTATAGGCCCTTGAAGTTGACTCTTTTTTAGCATATGTTTGCTCTTTTTTTTACTATGGATGAAAATAAAATGTTGAAATGGGTAAAAATAAAATGCAATAACGACGAAAGCGAGGATGCTCATTTTCACACAGAATGTTTGGTAGCTTCTTTAGAAGTGTGGTTTTCAAAATGAGATAAATTGGTCCATCGCTTCAAAAGTTATGAGTGAAAATGTAAGGCTGCCGAAAAATTTTTCATACAAATGTGCGAATTTTACTAAATTACGTGACTTGTCCCTTTTGTAACCAGACATATAGAGTAACCAGATATATAAAGATTTAGATTTCGAAAGAGGTTTAAATTATTTTATTGACAACATTAATCATTCTAAAATAACGTGGGTCTTTAAAGCAAGATGTGGTCTTATTAAACTAAATTACAACACTTTCGGGGCGACAACTGAGAATAAATTATGCAAGCTTTGTAATATGGGTACAATAGAAACATTTGAACATTTCCTAGGTGTTTGTCCAGTTCTCAAGGAGTTCCGATTGGTAATTTTGAGAAACCGAATTTACTTTACACTGAAATGATTGATATACTTAATGGTGGAAAAAATACAGACTGGAAAAAATTGGTTTATTATATAAATCAGCATTACAATACAGAACATTTTTAATACAATAATATAATTAAATATTTTGTTAAAAAATTTTAAAGTTTATTTTTTAAGGTTATCGACAGACGTTCTATAAAAACATTGTCGAATATTACTTTCAATTTTCTAATTTTCAATAAGAATTTATTTTATAAATTTAGATGAAATTTGTAAACAAAAATTTATTGTAAATAAAGAAAATCTTACTACTACTACTACTACTATAGAGGTGAATAGTGTTGAATATTCACCTGAAGTATTTTTTTCAACAATTTTTTTTTCATTATAGTAATTAAATGTGCTAAAGTCCCAAAACTTATTTAACAAATTGTGAAAAGCAATCTGATGTAGGCGTGTCCCTATCCGGATTTCATTCCTGCCTAAACTTTTTTCAGCTCGAAATTGTCTTTCACCTAAATTTTTGTTTACTATAAGAAATGTTGGACATTTTGTAACCAGAGACATAGAGGTGAATAGCATTAAATATTTCACATCGAATACTATTTTCAACAAAAAAATTAATGAGAGAAAAAATTATCGAGGTGACAAAACATCTCTGAGATTAAAAACATTTTGAATGTGAAAACATTTATTCGAGGTGAAATATTCAATATTATTCACCTCTATGTCTCTGGTTAGTAAACAAAAATTGAGGTGAAAAAAAATTTCGAGGTGAAAAAAAGTTTGAGGTGAAATAAAAATTTGTTGAAAATAGTACTTAAGGTGAATATTGAACACTATTCACCTCTATATGTCTGGTTACAAAATGGACAAGTCACGTAATTTAGTAAAATTCGCACATTTGTATGAAAAATTTTTAGGCAGCCTTACATTTTCACTCATAACTTTTGAAGCAATGGACCAATTTAGCTCTTTTTGAACACCACACTTCTAAAGAAGCTACTAAACAGCCTGTGTGAAATGAGCATCCTCGCTTTCGTCGTTATTTGCATTTTATTTGGACCCATTTCAACATTTTATTTTCATCCATAATAAAAACAGAGCAAAAATATGCTAAAAAAGAGTCAACTTCAAAAGCCTATAAAAACAAAACAAGAGCAAACATTTCAAAACCCTTTGGGGTTTAAGTCTACTAATGGTCTACTTTCATTTTCCGTTGGAATGGTCCGGAATGTCTGCCATGACCCGAAATTTGTTGCACAGTGTAATAAGTGGTAAGTTGGAAACCACGATACTTCTCAAAAAGAAATTTCGGTGGCGAATACTTAATGGTTTGGTACCTTTTTGTTTCGACGGCATGGTTTATTTGGCATTTTGAAATACCAAAATTAATTATTCTGAGTACATTATAGTATTATTAGAGAAATTGGTGCCAACGAAGAAGAATTCATTTTCCAAAAAGACAATGCCTCAGTACATGTAAGTCGTCAGACTGTGGACTTTCAATCATTAACGAATATAAGAGCATTAGGATGGCCCGCATGTTTTCCGGATCAAACAATCATTAAGATATGAAAGCGGTTTTCATCTTAAGAAGCAGTTATTGATGAGTGGAGATTTATAACGGAAGAGCTTCGAATAAATCTGGTAGAGAGTATGTCTGATCGAATTTTCGAGTTGATTAAAAAAAAAACAGGAGACCTAAAGCATTATTAAAACTGAAGCTTTAAAATATTTTTCTTAAATTTTTGTAAATTTTGATATATTAAGTTAAGTGTATTTATATAAAATACTATGTAGGTAGAATACTATGTAGGTTAAGACCACTGCAAATGTAGTTAAAAACAAATGAAATTTCACTTAATGAAAGGACGACTTACATTTCATTAAAATTAACTAACATTGTCATTTGTTTTTTACTGTTCAACAAATTAACCAAAATTGTAGTAGAAATAAACCACATATGCAGTAAAAAAATAAACAAACATTCATTTGTTTTATTTTTTTAAATAAAAAAAAAACTATTGTATAAAATAAATGTAAATCATAATACAGTAATTTGATGTGGTTTGTTTTTTTAAATGAAATACAAAGGACTGTTTTTATTCTACAAAGAACTGTTTTTTCACCTAAATAGAAAGATTACTGTATTACAACTCAAACAACTACAAATATTTACAGCAGAAGTTCCCTGAGTGTAGCTATGAAACACTAAAGTAAAAAATAAATGAATTGTTTTTGTTAAATATTATTAATTTTCCATTGGTTTTACATTTATGCCGGTTAAACTCTTCTACTTTTTTAACTTACGAAATTAAGTGAAATTAATGTGTAATTATAGTTTTGTAACGCAGTGTAAATCATTTGAAGAATCAAGAAATTTTTGCATGCAGACTGGGTCTCAAAGGGTTAAGCAGCTTAAAAAGATACATAAAATGTTTAAATAATCAAAATTTAAAAAAAATTAATTAAATACAAAATGTTGTCGATTTTACTTAATTTCTTAACAACTGTACACGCTTTTAGAAAATTTTTAAATATAAGTTCACTTTAGGGCACATATTCCCTAATGTGGACCTGTTGAGTTGCTGTGAAATTTGTTATATAATTTTTTTTTTTTAATTAGTTGCTGCAAGAATATTATCCATATCCGAAAAATGCCAAAGGCCTATAAGCTAATGTATTTTGATTTATCATATTCAATCAATTTTTTTTTTTTTCAAATATTCCAACTACCAGGTGTAGGGCCACATTATGATACATTAGCTTAGGAAAACCTTAAATTCTGACAAAATTAACAAAAAAAAGTTAAAGAAAAGTTTCTTTAGAATGTAAAATAAATATATATTCTCCCAAAATAGTGCTTTTAAAATGCATTTTAACCGATTTGTCGCAAAAATTCGTTGAAAAGTAGAACATATTTTGATAAAATTGTTTACCTAGAGTTATCTAGCACTTTTTTTAAGAGCCTGACTGCGAGCTTTGCTTGGTTTGCTAAGTGGTAAATTGATAATCACTGTAATTTGTTATCATTGTTTTTAAATTAGTGTTGCCAACTTGGTGCTTTGGTCACTATTTACGGTTGCCTTTCCATGACACAAAACACTAAATTGATGCTTTTGTAATATATCGTTAGTGCTTATTAACCAACTTCTGTACATTGTTCAAAAAGCCCTTAAAACTGCAATAAAAACTATCGAAAACTCCAATTTTTTACAGTTTTAAGAAAATAACAATCAAATGTCACATTTTCGCTACACTTTATACACTGTCTGTTAATTTGATACATAAAATTAAGATTTTTTTTTTTTTTTTTTTTTTTTTTTTTTTTTTTTTTTTGTATTATTTATTATTATTATTATTATTATTATTTATTTTGCTTTAATTTACAATAAATATAATTTATTTACATATATTAATAACCTTGCAAAGCTAGTAAGCTTGTCTGCAGGTAAGTAATATGGAGTTTGACAGGTATTCTCTCCAAAACACAAAAAAAAAATACTAGACTACACTAATAATAATCCATGCTAAAAATACGAAAATAATGTCAAAACAACAAAAGCTTTCGTAAAATAAAATTTTTTTTTGTTATTTTGACATTTATTGGTATTTTTATACATGTATTATTTTCAGTGTAAAAAGAACAAGACCGGAGCAAAATTGATGATTAATAAGTTTTTTGTTTAAGCTCCGGCTATTCTGGAGGCTCTAGCCTTTCTAAAACTTCGGGTTCTGACGAGATCTTTTGAAAAATCGAAATACTAGTACCAACGTGGCTTATATGTTTCATTTGCTTTATTTTTGTTAATATACATACGGAGGTTGAAAGCTCGTTATGAATTAAAAATAAAGAAATGTTTGTCTGGTGCTTTTAGCCGTTTTAAGCTATAAAAACGTCTTTTTTACGCTTTTTGCAATTTCTGTGTGCTTTTTGCTCTCAAAAAGTTTTCAACGCGGTTTTAAATCAGTGATGAGTAATTTTTCATCGCTTCACAACTTTGCAAATCATTTAGAATCATCCGCCAGTTGTTATTTATGTATTTTCAGTTATCAAAGCCAAGGTTAATTTGTAAAGTATTAAGTTCATTGAATTATATACAATACAGGGGTGTATTTAATATCAATCTTTGTTCCATTAAAAAATTAATATTCATAATTTTTCAAACAATACGACTTAAAAATAAATAAACATTAATAGAATTCACAGTTTTTAATTTACTAATTTCGACTCAATACAAAAATCGACACATGACTCAAAAGTGCTCAAGCATTCTAAAACAGAAATCACACTGCGTAACAAATTTAAGTTGTATACCGAATGAAACCACGGATTTCATTTTTATGGTCCTTTAAAAGTTTGGAGTTTTCAGGTCAATTTTAAGATTTTTTTTTAAATATATTTTCATAAATAAACAAAACCTAGCGCAGTGGAAAAATTTAACATTTTTGACCAAATTTGTCTACAGCTCACAGTTTTAAAGCAATTTTAAAAAAAATTTTAAATTTGAAAAATAGCTGACTTTTCGTTTGCATCACACCAATTTTAAAAGTTTTTATAACAAAAATATCAAAAAATCGAAATTTTCTGATTTTTGACAATTTATTAAGGATATAAAATAAAAAAAAAAATATACGACCCCAAACACAGTGGAAAAATTTAAATTTTTTTGACCAAATTTGCCTACAGCCTACAGTTTTAAAGCAATTTAAAAAATTTAAATTTGAATAAAAGCTGACATTTAGTTTGTATCACCACAATTTTAAAAGTTTTTTAAACAGAAATATTAAAAAATCGAAATTTCTCTGATTTTGACGATTTATTAAGGATATAAAATAAAGTCCTTTTAAAAATCGGTCATGCGGAATTCATCTGGAATTCGGGTTAAAAATGTGGGGCCAAAAGTAACACTTAAAAAAATATTGTGATTATTTTGAATTACTCTTGTTTTGTAAGTTTTATACCCTCTATCACATATCCGAATTTAATAAAAAATCTAAAAGAAGTTATTCTGTAAATTTCTAAGTGGGTTTTGTTTAACCAAAAACGTAGAAATTATGCCTATATGGAGCAAGTTATGTAAAATATTGTTGTTATCAATTTATAAGCTTTACATTCTTGTAGTCATAATTAAATTTAAGTTTTTTGGGTTTTTTTTTTTGCCACAGACCACTAAGGGTTAAAGATTTTCAAATAAAAGTAAAGAAATTTATAGTCCAAATAAGCAGTTTTCATAAAATGTTCTGGAAAGTAGTCGATCCAAACACAAACTAGAATTAAAATTTTTCCAATTTATTTATTTTTCTTTTTTTTAAAAATAACTTTTATATTATATAAATAGCAATCGACATCTCCAAATTAGGTATTTAAAAAATATTTATAATAAATTTTTAATAAATTTATCATAAATACCATGCTAAAGTGGTATCTGAATTTCATATCTGAATAACTTTGAGTATATGAAAGTGAATAAATGGATTACAAAAGAATTTTTTTCGAAATTTAGATTTTTTTTCACAAATGAACCGAACCGTTTTTTGGCAGACAGGTTAAAATTTAGCAAAAAAAAAAAAAAAATCTATTTTTTCCATTTGGAAACATAACATAACATTGGGGGGGGGGGGGGTTGTTTGTAATGACAAATCTTTTGCTAAATTTGAAAAAAAAAGTTTTCTCTTGTGTCGACTTTTTTTAGTGGATATATTTATACTTGGACTTCAAATTCATATTTGGGGTCTTTAAATTAGAAAGAAAAAGGTTGACATGTATGACCCCTCCTAATCCTACGCACCAAAAAATGGGTCAAAAAATCGAATTTTTTAACTTGCCAGCCCATTTTACCACTACAAACATTCGTCATTAGATTCGTGCCAAATTTCGAATTTCTAGGAGAGATACACCAAGCGGAGATAAAGGTTCATTAAAAAAATCGAGCTAACTTAACAAATATATCGACTATATTGCCCTCATGAACAGTTTATACATAGAATGATTTTTTTTTCAATGACCAATGTCCTACTAAACATATTTCAGCAAAAATAATGCTTGCTCATAAGCGCTTCCGGAAGCCATTATTTAATTACGAGTGCTTCCAAAGCAAATCCAGAAGGCATGTAGAAGCGTTTTTTTTTTTTGTATGTTGACAACATTAATGCTTTATGTTATGTATTCTTTATTGCTTCATTGTAAGCATTATTCACTACTTCAAAGAAGGCATTTTTGGAAGCAAAACAGAATGTCTTCCCTAATTGCTTTATTGTATGAAAGGCGGTGAAGCGCTATTATGGAAGCATACAAATGTAGTTACTGCTTACCAAATCCAGGTTATTTTTTGCTGGGATATAACGTCTCATTGTATGATAACATATTTTTATATTTTTTTAAAAATATGTACACTTCAGTGTGCAAGGGTAGTCAAAGGGTTAACATCGGATCTTATAAGACAACTCGTCAAAACATGTTTTTGTGTGCATTAAATACCATTAAAAAAAAAAGAATTCACCCTTAGTGGGGGAAAACGGTCAAAAAGAGCCAAACTTCAAAAGGCTGTCAAAATTAAATTCAAGCTAAGTTTTCATAACCCTTTGAGGGTTTTGGTCTATTAATTCTTTACTTTTTCGTTGCTCGAGTTTATGATACAATTTCATGTTGCACAGTGTGATTTATGGCAAAAAACATTTGTAATCTTATTCGGTTTAAAAAATTAAAAAAAAAAAAAAACAAACAGGAAATTCTTCCTATTAATTAATGTGTTGCTTCTTTGAAAAGGGGATAGTGGAGAGATGAAAGGTGGTGAAATATGAAGAGCTTCAATCATGGCAACACTGTAATTGCGCTAGATATTAAGTCTTAGAACAGTTGTTGCTCGCCACCGGATGGAGAGTTAGCGAATTTATTGAAGCTTTTTGTTTCATAGCCCTGATTCATTATTTTACTTCGGTGGGGTTAAGTGCTATGGGAACACCGAAGGTGAGCGCTGCGATACATATAAGTTATAGAAAACTCATATTATTTTATAAATTGATGTTGTCGTCACCAGGAATTGAACCTGGGACCATCTGTGTAAAAGTCCAACGCGCTAACCATTACACCACAACGCCCACAATTTAAGGTAAAATAAGGTTTAAACGAGATTTCAATTGAAAATTAAGTGCTGCAGAAATAATTTTAGTAATAATCCAAAATAAATCAAAATTAAATGATCTTTTCATCTATGCCCAATATTACTCAAAACAGTAATTGAAATAACAGACAACTATTTAAAAGAAATAAAGCTCTCAGATCAATGACTGGACATTAAACCGACTCACCTTGAATGGAGGAAAAAAAAAGTGTTTTGTACACCCCTTAAAATGTACGTTGGTATGTTTTATGATGATTCTAAACGTGAGAAATTCCCCTATACGATACTTACTAACTTCAAAAAACTATTAAACTTTTATTTGATGTAACTTGACCCAAACGAATGATGCAGAAGTTCTTATTTTTGGGGCTACTTTCACAAATAATTATCAGAATTGAGTCCCGAAATCATGTGTTGTACTGTGTTAAGATCCCGTGAGTTGGGCAGTTTTTAAAAAATGTATTTTCTTTAGTTTTTCAAAGAATTTTGTACTTTAACTAAAGACAAAGTTTTCAATATTAATATCATATAATAACGGTTAAGGCGCGCACAACTTTATATAAAACATGTTAACGCATGTCCACGACATATCCTTTTATCAGGGAATATTCTGTAAAAAGAAGGTTTTTTTTTTAAGTTTTTTTGATATAACAATTGACATATTTTAATCTTTAGTCGATTTAACTAAATAAGTGTTTCATATTTTATTCGAAATTTGCACTAGCTCGAGTTTTAACAATAATTCAATATAGTGGAAAAACTACCCAGGCAGGAAAATACAATCGGACACAGTTTAGGCAAAGCGTTGGCGACAATCTGTTATGCGTTGGCAGAGTGTGAGATTAACAATCTTCACAGTATTGTCCTGTTACCCAATTGATAAACAATGGTTTTTAGCGAACTTGCCACCTTTGGCAAAACGTTGGTAATTAAAAAAATGTGGTGCTTTTAAAATAGCTTAAACTAATTTTTACAAATATGTGTAATAATACACATTTAAAAAGCAGCTTTACAGTTCCATCTTAATTTTATACATCATATCTAAATGTATGAAAATATAATAAAATGTTTAAAAAAATACTTCTAATTGGTTCTAATATTGATAAAAAAAACAAAAAATTGGCAAAAATGTTGCTGGTGGAATTGGCATAACAAATGTTTTGCAAACAAAATAGTGTTTTCCTAGTACAATATTAGTTGCACCTTCCGTAATTTTTAACACATTGTGATTTACAAAAATAGCAAGTGGTTTGCCATTAATATTTTTTTTTTGTACCGTTGGCAATTTCTACATGGGTATGTTCTAATCAGTTCAAAACCCTCGATTCAATAACTTTAATTGCTAAAATTCCGCCAACAATGAAAATGCTAATTCAATTTAGAAATTGGTAGGTCTTTAATTGAATTGTTTTTCAATTAAATAATTAGTCATTTGATTAAAAGTGATCAACATTTGTATATCTTCTTAAAGAGCAAAAAACAATTGTATAAGTGTTGTTGCCATACCAATTTTTTTTATAGCTTGAATTTTATAACCTGAATTTAAACGGGAATGTATTTCTCATTTAGTTAGCAGATTTATTTATATTTACTTATGCGAACGAATTCACACAGAAATTAGTTTTTTTTTTTCTTTCCATTGAAGCGTATGTCAACAATTTTTTATTCGATTTTTTATTTTTTGCATAAATTAGTTAAAACCAGTTTATTTTTTTTTTATAATTGTAATTAATTTTTAACATTTTTTTCCTCAAAAAAAA